>SNVD02011251.1:0-56467 GCA_013180625.2 Boswellia sacra
TTGCTAGTCCTCGAGCAACTAAAACGATACGAAACAAAACTAAACCGAAACAGAATCAAGAAAAATTAAAACACACAAATGCTTCAACTTGCAAATAGGCCTTCAAGATTGTACTTAATTATAACCCAAGGAAAACTTCAAAATAATGCACTTGATCAAGAATTTTATCTCAAAAATTAGTTTCGCTTCACTTCAATTCCTTAAGAGTGTGTGTGTAGAGCCATTCTCACCTAATCACTTGTAACCCGGATGAGTTTATGCATAAAAATGATCATATTTAATTGAGATGTATGTATAAATGAACTCCATAGGCCTCTTTTCAAGTCACCTCTCCACTAATGAGACATGTACACCCAGGATCAGTAGGACTTTATTAAGCTTGTAACGTTTGCTTGGTGAAGTATGAAAAGGACAATATTAGGCTCAATCACCCACAAACACTAAAATCATTCAATATTATATGGAGCTCAGCCCATGACATAAAAAATTCATTCTTTATTCTCAAATGACTCTCCCAACTTATTCGAAACTCGAACTCTCTTTTTTTTTTTCTTTTTTTTTCTTTTTTTTTTTTTGAGAAGAGCAAAGAAACTACACCCCTACACTTTGTTTTTCATTCTTTTTAAGAACCCCAAGGTATAAACTCTTTTTTTTTTCTTTTTTTTAAAACTGATTCCAACTCCCCCCAACTAAACAATACATTGTCCCTCCAATGTTTCAGTACGTGAAGATAGTAGCAAGATGTTTTTTTTCTCCTCTTTTTTTTTTTTTTACAATATCTAAAACTCACTTGCATTGCTCATGGCATAATCCAACCTCCTCTAACTTCCCAAAACCAGAACATAGCTCAAAATGTAATTGCGAATGATTTACATGCTCATATGTAAGGGATAAACTGTTTGGAACAAATTCAATTGAGATTATGAAATCTTTTAGTGAGTTAACAAAGAAAAAGGCTTACAGAGGCTCAAAGGGTAACTAGGGATCAATTTCTGTTAAGGTTGGCTATTAAGGCTCAAACGGTCCAAAGATGGCCTAAATCATTTCCCCAATGTTGCACAGCCTAGGATTTCGCCTTGAGTGACCATCAAACAAGTTCTAGAATTCATTGAAATCTGAAGAAACATTTAAATTACATAACCTTTCTCTAAGTGAACAAATAACTCAGTGATAATAGCTCAGTGCTCAATGTTGCGCAAGGAATCAAAAGCAAAGCGAAAACCAATAAACATTTCAAGCACACAGATCCTTGCATCATTTATCATTTTCCAAGAGTTATTCTTAATTCAATCATTATCTTATCATCGACCCACAAATGCAAGAAAAGAGGTACATGGCGTTGTTACACCTGAGTCAAGATTGTATATTTCAACAATCCTTAGGACCAGTAGCCCGCAGACTTAAGGTTTCCAGCATATATACCTTTATTATGAAAGAACAAAACAAGATACAAGACACTTCAAACAACATGAAATAAACAAACTACAGATTTATTGAGAGAGATTGCGTTTCAAGAGTTAAGAAAACCCCATATTCTGCCATTCTCAGGTTTTTCCAAAATGTTTTTTTTTGAATCGAAACTGATAAAGACAAAAACACACAACAACTCGAAATTACATAAAACTAAACTTACTCAGAAAATAATAAAGTCCAACAAATCAGCAAACACACACAAGTTAGTTAGAATGGGTCTAAAAAGTTTAGAAGTTAGCCTCCTTATTCAGCCATTATGGATTGAAGAGATCCAGAATGCGTTTCAAGAGAACTTGAACTTTTTAAGCCACCACTCTAAAAACCGAGATTAGAAAATATTACCTACGGTGAAAGAAACAACCTGAAAAAAAACTCAAAAGAAATGTCATAAAAAAACTCAAATAAACACAATAAAGAGAAAGTAAACGAAAATGAAGCAAACCAGCAGATAGAGATTACAGATGGAGTGTTAAATCCAGTTTACGCCTCTTATTGCCTTCTCCAAACCAATCAATCCGAGCTGTTGTTGGATCAGGCGAATAGACGAATTCTTGTAGTTTGTCAATTAACTCCCCTGCCGTTGAAGCTGTAACAAGGATTTGCCTTGCTGATGGTGAGATAAAATTTTTTTCTATAGCTTGATCAAGAAAAGACAACAAACCATCAAAAAAGTTATTGACATTTAACAAACCAATGGGTTTCCGATGGATGTTTAGCTGTGCCCAAGAGGTGATTTGAAATATCTCCTCTAATGTACCATAACCACCAGGCAAAGCTATAAATGCATCGGACTTAACAACCAGATGTGCAATACGCTCATGCATGCTAGAGACCTGTAACTCTTCCCCGATTGTGTTGCCTACGATATCTCGTACAGCTAATTGTTTAGGGATAATGTCGAGAACTTTGCTCCCTCCTAGGGATGCAGCTGTTGACACACACCCCATTACCCCAAGACTACCCCCTCCCTAAATCAAATTAATACCCCTCGCAGCTAATGTCCTACCAAGATCAAGAGCTGCTGTGGCAAACTCTCCATCTTTACCAAATTGCGATCCGCAAAATACGCATATATTGCGGAATCGCCGAATTGGTGTTTTCTCCATTTCTACAAGTGCTCTAATCTTGTGTAAGACACGTTAGATATTATGCTTTTCAATTGCAAGACAGGTTATGGAATGACATATGAAAACTTGCAGAATGTATATATAGACACATAAAACTCTCAAATTTTGACACATGGGGACATACTTTCGGTGGGGGTTGCTCGCTGCAGATTTATCGCCCCAAGATTTGAAAAAATGAGATATGCTTTCGGCGAGGTTTGACAAAACCTACACACTTGTCTCCCACGTGAAGCATGAAAAATGGAAATACAATTTCGGTGGGGTTTGACAAAACCGTCACACTTATCTTCCACGTGAAGCATGAAAAGTAGAGATATACTTTCGGCGAAGGTTGACAAAACCTCCACACTCGTCTCCACGTGTGTGTATGACATGGGGTAGTCAGATGGTTTGTCAAAAAGAAAACTTGAAATTAAAACAAACAAAATCAACAAACAACAACAACACAAAAAACAACATTGATAATCATATCAAACGAAACAAGAAAGAAATAAAATTCGACAACAACAACACACATTCAAATATACAAGTAGTTGTGATTGTGGCTCACATATTCCTCTGGTTTTACGTCCAGTAACGGCTGAAACGCCTTCTATGAGTCGGGGATTTGCTTCCCATCCAGTTTTCTTATAAACTGGCAAACAGGGTCGTTTTAGTCAGATTCCCTAGACTTAACACTGCAATTCATCACGAAATGTTGTGTCCATAGATTTACGGTGATGCGTTCGAAACTAGTCGCACAAGTAATAAAGTGATGAGTGAGATATCGTTCCCACGAGGATTGATTCTAATTAAATTTGTTATTTTTCAGCAACAATAAACTAAATATGGGGGGTTTTGTTGATGATTAATTAAACTGAATACGAAGGCAAATAAAGAATAACACAACACAATATTAAATGACTTGAAAATTCAATGAGAGACACTTGGTTAAGGGTTCTTTCTCTGCCACAAGATATGAATTTGTGAATTAACATAGAATTGTAATCCAATTACAGCATTGAAGTTATCAACCGTAGATTACAAGCAACAGCTCTGTGATCCCAATCTTTCCTTACTTTGTTGTTAAATAAAACAGGCTCTTTATTTAATCTCTATCCATTAAACAACCTAGAACAAGCGCTCTAAATTTAATTTAATGGATGCATTACGATAAGAAAGATAGGTTGATCTAAGCAATAAACACACAAGCTCGGATTATTTAACTTAGGTTGTATTCTCCATTGCAATCTCTGATCACAATTTTGCTACTAAGGATTAGAAATTCAAGACAATTACGGATCAAGATTTCTACTCTAGCAATAGACAACAACCAGATTATATTCAGTTGGCCATTCCAAATACAATCAGCAAGCAATCATAAGCATTAGATATGGAAAATTACAAGCAACTTCAATTAGAGAATTGGATAACAACTTCTTGCACAATCAACTCACAAAATCCATATCAAGGGCTTTGAAATCACCCTCATCCAATTCAGATTTAGTTACACAGATTCAATCAGAATAACAAATACAATACAGAGAAATTCCAGAATTGAAAAGGAAAGAAAGAACTTAGCAAATTCTTTGAAAATCTTCTTTGTAGATGAATCTTCTTGGAATTGTAGTTCCTCCTCTTTCAAAAACTTCTTTCTCCTTCAAGAACTCCAAGGGATGAGAGAAATCCAGAAATGCAGCCTCCTCCCACGTTTTCCCCTCTTCAAGTTATGAAAATAAAACCCTAAAATGTGTTTAAATACTCCTGCTACAGTGACTTGCTACAGTGCCCCGTATTATACATGCTACAGTGGCTTGTGGAATTATATTTCTATACATCTCACACTGTTTTGATTACACCTTTTGGTACACTGAATGGATTTATAAACCGTAAATTTCTCCAGAAAATAGACTTCGAGAGCTTTCCAACGGTATATAACATGTCATCGAGTTCATTGTATATCAATACAATTAAATCCGAGAAGATCACTGATAGGTGTCTATTTATGTATTACTTTTATATCAATTCGTCCATGTTTCTTTGCTATATTCCATGGTATTTTTATGTTTTTTGTGTGTTTTGATGTTTGTAGGAGTTTTGGAGCAACTTGCACAAAAATGGAGTAAACCCTTCATTTTCACCTCTGCTAGTCAGTGATCTTCTCGGATTTAATTGTATTGATATACAATGAACTCGATGACATGTTATATACCGTTGGAAAGCTCTCGAAGTCTATTTTCTGGAGAAATTTACGGTTTATAAATCCATTCAGTGTACAAAAAGTTGTAATCAAAACAGTGTGAGATGTATAGAAATATAATTCCACAAGCACTGTAGCATGTATAATACGGGGCACTGTAGCAAGTCACTGTAGCAGAGTATTTAAACACATTTTAGGGTTTTAATTTCATAACTTGAAGAGGGGAAAACGTGGGAGGAGGCTGCATTTCTGGATTTCTCTCATCCCTTGGAGTTCTTGAAGGAGAAGGAAGCTTGGAAAGAGGAAGAACTACAATCCAAAGAGAATTACATCAAATTTGCTAAGTTTTTCCCTTCCCTTTTCATTTTCTGTAATGTCTCCATGTTGTATTGTATTTACCACGTTCTTAAACATGTGTAACTGATTCTGACTTGGTTGAGGGTGATTTCAAAGCCCCTGATATGGTTTTTGTAAGTTGATTGTGTAAGGAATTGTTATCCAATTCTCTAATTGAAGTTGCTTGTATTCTCCCATATTTTATGCTTATGTTTGCTTGCTGATTGTATTTGAGTGGCCAACTGAATATAATCTGGTTGTGATTTATTGCTAGACTAGAAATCTTGATCCGTAATTGTCTTGAATTTCTAATCATTAGTACCAAAATTGTGATCAGAGATTACAATTGGAGAATATAACCTAAGTTAAATAATCCGAGCTTGTGTGTTTATTGCTTAGATCAACCTATCCTTCTTATTGTAATGCATCCATTGAATTAAATTTAGAGAGCTTGTTCTAGGTTGTTTAATGGATAGAGATTAAATAAAGAGCCTGTTTTATTTAACAACAAGTAAGGAAAGATTGGGATAACAGAGCTTGTTGTTATCTACGGTTGATAATTTCAATGGTGTAATTGGATGACAATTCTATGATTAATTCGCAATCCATATCTTGTGGTAGAGAAGTCCCCTGACCAAGCTTTCCTCCCAGTGATTTTTTCATTCAAATTTACTTTCTGTTTTGGTTATTCTTTCCTTTTCATTTTGTATTATTCTTCATTTCTTTCGTATTGAAGTTTAGGTTAATCAAGCAACAACCCCCCCATTTATTCTGTTTTCGCTTTCGAATAACAATTTAATTAGAATCAATCCTCGTGGGAACGATATCTTACTCATCACTTTATTACTTGTGCGACTAGTATACTTCCTAGTTTCGAACGCATCAAGTTTTTGGCGCCGGTGCCGGGGATTGATTTTCTAATCGATTTGTTATTTTGTTTTCGTTTATTGATTCGTAATTTTTTTGTTTTTCTTTTCTGATTGTTTGTGTTTTAGACAACATGGCAGTAAACTTCTATCAATTCAGTAGCGGATTTGAGCCACAAGTACCATGGAGAGTAAATGAGGTAAGCACTCCGACCATTGAACAACAACTTTCTGAGCTAACCTCTCTTGTGGAAAACATGGCTGTAGGAGATATGCAAAAATCTTATGAATGTGGGATATATTCTACGATGGAGCATCCATTCGACATGTATCCAACTTTACAAGAAGAATATATGGAACAAGCCAATGCCATGGGTGGATTTCCAGGACACACGAGGCAATGGTATGATCCCTGTCTCTAGCCTTACATGCTGGATGGAAGCTCAACATAATTTCAGTTACGGAATCATCAACCAATCAACTATCCAAATGGTGGAACCAAATCGGCCACAAGGTTTTAATAATCATCTAGAGTTGCAGCAACCATTTCAATGCAACACCAACCAATCATGCCACAACCAGCCCCACAACCAGCTCCAGAAAACTCAGGTATGTCACTCCAGGATATTGTTAATGAACTTGCCACTAACACAATGCAATTCCAGCAGGAAACTGGGCAAGTATCCAAAACCTGGTAAATCAAATGGGACAATTGGCTACTAGCATGAGCAAATTCGAGGGCCAATGCTCAGAAAAATTATCTTCTCAAATGGTGATCAATCCAAGAGAGAATGATTGTGTGATAACTTTGCGAAGTGGAGAGCAAATTCGAAATGGAGAGCAAATGCAAATTGGGGCAAGTATCCAAAACCTGACAAAGAAATCACAAATTGATGAAGGAGATGACACCACTTCCACCATGAACAACACATCATCTTCTAAGGTCGATCTTGAAACTCAAATTCCTTCTTATGTTACTCCTCCACCATTTCCTAGCAGATTTGCAAAATCAAAGAAGGAGGAAAAAGAACAAGAAATCCTGGAAACTTTTCGCAAGATCGAGGTAAACATACCACTTCTGGATGCTATCAAGCAAGTGCCTCGTTATGCAAAATTTCTCAAAGAGTTATGCACCAACAAGAGGAAGTTGAAAGGAAATGAGAAGGTAAGTGTGGGGGAAAATGTTTCAGCTGTATTGCAAAGAAAATTCCTCCGAAATGCAAAGATCCAGGTACGTTCACCATTCCATGCACTATTGGTAATACCAAGTTTGAAAGAGCTATGTTAGATTTAGGAGCATCTATTAATGTCATGCCATATTCTATTTATGCTTCTTTAAATCTTGGACCTTTTGCGAAAACTGGTATTACCATTCAGTTTGCTGATCATTTTAATGCATATCGCAAAAGAGTTGTGGAAGATGTGCTTGTGAAGGTGAATCAATTGGTTTTTCCAGCAGACTTCTATGTCCTTAAAATAGAGAATGAGACATCTCCTAATCCAATTCTGATTCTTTTAGGGAGACCATCCTTGAAAAATGCTAGAACCAAGATTGATGTTCATGATGGCACTTTCACCATGGAGTTTGATGGCAAAGTGATCCGTTTCAATATTTTCGAGGCAATGAGGTACCTTAGTGACTTGCATTCTGTTTTTGCAGTTGACATTATTGATTCTTTGCCACAACAATGTTTTGAGTTAACTCGCAAGGATGGATTGAAAATGGCTATTAGTGAGCACATAGGGACAGAAAATTCCAAAGAACCAAGACGGTTGATACAAGTGTCAAAAGAAATGGAGGAAGCTATGGCATGCTTAGATGAGAGTATAGCTATAATCACAAACAGGTATGATGTTTCGCACATTGAATTGCTTTTATCTAATGAGAAACTTCTTCCTTCTATGATGAAAGCCAATACCTTGGAGCTTAAGCTACTTCCAGATTATTTGAGGCATGTGTTTTTGGGTGAGAATGATTATTTACCAGTTATAATAGAAATGGGCCGTGCACTACTACAAGAAGAGAAACTCGTCAGAGTACTTAGTGATCACAAAATAACTATTGGGTGGACGATTGCTAACATCCAAGGCCCAGCCATATGCATGCACCATTTCTTGTTGGAAGAAGGATCCAAGCCCAATAGAGAAGCACAACAGAAATTGGATCCTCCCATGATGGAACCAACGTCGGGCTGAGGACGTTAAACCAAGCGATTATTGGGAGGCAACCCAATGTTTTTGAAAAATAAAAAAAAAGAAGAAAAGAAAAATAAAATGAGGTAATAATGATCGATTTTTGTGTCTCAAGGAGATTCCTTTCGTAGGCCATCAAATTGATCAGGTTTTACTCTCTTTGCCATCTGTCTCATTTGTTTTTATTTTTTTTACTTGTTTTTGACTTTTGTTTGCTATTGTGTTGTTATCTCTTTTATATGTCTTTAGTTTCATTTCTGCTCTTTTCTTTTCCTTCCTTTTGTTTAATTTGATTATTCCATACTTCGAATTCATTTGTGCAGCAACTTGAGGAAACATTCAAACGGGAGTTGAAGCCATTGTTCGAAGGTTTAAAACGTGCATATCTGGGAGAAGAACAGACTCAATTGCATTATCGATAATATCTCTCATTTTCTTCTCTTCAATGGATGCCAATATCTTTCTGTCGAACCTTCCTAAATATTTTCCTTCACTTCCTCAAAATGCTGTGTTTAAAATTTATAAAGTACGGATGACTAGACTTTGGGCATTAATGCTCCTAAATGTGCCTGCTGATATCCGATGGCTTATCGAAGCCAAGGTGAGATTGTACGGTGAGCCGGACATTAATCTCGCAAAATACCTGCCTGGTCTAGGAAAGAGCTACTACGCCAAGAGGCGAAGAGCGAAAAGGTTACAAGTATGTTATAAAAGTGCTAGATGGAATTGTAACCAGACTTGTCGTTCATTAGGTTTTGCGTCCAGGAATAGAGAAGATAAACTTTCATTTATTAAGAATGGTTTGAGTAATAAGTAGCTGGATAATGTTTTGTTAACTCTCGAGTCACATTCTTGTGGACTTGTTCAGCGTGACTTGCTTAATATATGGACACAATTTCGTGATGAATTGCAGTGTTATAGTCTAGGGAATCTGACTAAAAACGATTCTGTTTGCCAGTTTATAAGAAAACTGGATGGGAAGCAAATCCCCGACTCATAGAAGGCGTTTCAGCCGTTACTGGACGTAAAACCAGAGGAAGATGTGAGCCACAATCAAAACTACTTGTATATTTGAATGTGTGTTGTTGTTGTAGAATTTTTTTTCTTGTTTCATTTGATCTGATTATCAATGTTGTTTTTGTGTTGTTGTGTTTGTTGATTTTGTTTGTTTTAATTTCAAGTTTTCTTTTTGACAAACCATATGACTACCCTATGGCATAAGTACACGTGGGAGACAAGTGTGGAGGTTTTGTCAACATCCACCGAAAGTGTATCTCCATTTTTAATGCTTCACGTGGGAGATAAGTGTGGGGGTTTTGTCAACCCCCACCGAAATTGTATCTCCATTTTCCATGCTTCACGTGGGAGACAAGTGTGTAGGTTTTGTCAAACCTCGCCGAAAGCATATCTCATTTTTTTCAAATCTTGGGGCGATAAATCTGCATCGAGCAACCCCCACCGAAAGTATGTCCCCATGTGTCAAAATTTGAGAGTTTTATGGGTGTATATATACATTCTGCATATTTTCATATGTCATTCCATAACCTGTCTTGCAATTGAAAAGCATAATATCTAAGTGTCTTACACAAGATTAGAGCACTTGTAGAAATGGAGAAAACACCAATTCAGCGATTCCGCAATATATGCGTATTTTGCGGATCGCAATTTGGTAAAGATGGAGAGTTTACCACAGCAGCTCTTGATCTTGGTAGGACATTAGCTGCGAGGGGTATTAATTTGATTTATGGAGGGGGTAGTCTTGGGTTAATGGGGTGTGTGTCAACAGCTGCATCCCTAGGAGGGAGCAAAGTTCTCGGCATTATCCCTAAACCATTAGCTGTACGAGATATCGTAGGCAACACAATCGGGGAAGAGTTACAGGTCTCTAGCATGCATGAGCGTATTGCACATATGGTTTTTAAGTCCGATGCATTTATAGCTTTGCCTGGTGGTTATGGTACATTAGAGGAGATATTTCAAATCACCTCTTGGGCACAGCTAAACATCCATCGGAAACCCATTGGTTTGTTAAATGTTAATAATTTTTTTGATGGTTTGTTGTCCTTTCTTGATCAAGCTGTAGAAAAAAATTTCATCTCACCGTCAGCAAGGCAAATGTTGGTTACAGCTTCAAATGCAGGAGAGTTAATTGACAAACTACAAGAATTCGTCTATTCACTTGATCCAACAATGGCTCGCATAAATTGGTTTGGAGAAGGCAACAAAAGGCGTCAACTGGATTTAACCCTCCATCTGTAATCTCTATTTGCTGGTTTGCTTCGTTTTTGTTTGCTTTCTTTTTAGTGTGTTTATTTGAGATTTTTCATGTCGTTTCTTTTGAGCTTTTTCAGGTTATTTCTTTCGTCCCAGGTAATATTTTCTAATCTCGGTTTTTAGAGTGGTGGCTTAAAAAGTTCAAGTTCTCTTGAAACGCATTCTGGATCTCTTCAATCCATAATGGCTGAATAAGGAGGCTAACTTCTAACCTTTTTAGACCCATTCTAACTAACTTGTTTTTGTTTGCTGACTTGTTGAACTTTGTTATTTTATGAGTGAGTTTAGTTTTGCGTAATTTAGAGTTGTTATGTGTTTTTATCTTTATCAGTTTTGATTTAAAAAAAAAAACAATTGTGAAAAAACCTGAGAATGGCAGAATATGGGGTTTCTTTAACCCTTGAAACGCATTCTCTCTAAATAAATCTGTAGTTTGTTTATTTCATGTTGTTTGAAGTGTCTTGTTTCTTGTTTTGTTCTTTCAAATAAAGGTATATAGGCTGGAAACCTTAAGTCTGCGGGCTACTGGTCCTAAGGATTGTTGAAATATACAATCTTGACTCAGGTGTAACAATGCCACGTACCTCTTCTCTTGCATTTTATGGGCCAATGATAAGGCAATGATTGAATTAAGAATAACTCTGGGAAAATGATAAATGATGCATGGATCTGTGTGCTTGAAATGTTTATTGGTTTTCGCTTTGCTTTTGATTCCTTGCGCAACATTGAGCACTGAGCTATTATCACTGAGTCATTTGTTCACTTAGAGAAAGTTTATGTAATTTAAATGGTTCTTCAGATTTCAATGAATTCTAGAACTTGTTTGATGATCACTCAAGGCGAAATCCTAGTCTGTGCAACATTGGGGAAATGATTTAGGCCATCTTTGGACCGTTTGAGCCTTAATAGCCAACCTTGACAGAAATTGATCCCTAGTACCCCTTTGAGCCGCTGTAAGCCTTTTTCTTTGTTAACTCACTAAAAGATTTCCTAACCTAAAATGAATTTGTTCCAAACAGTTTATCCCTTACCTATGAGCATATAGATCATTCACAATTAAATTCTGAGCTATGTTCTGGTTTTGGGAAGTTAAAGGAGGTTGGGATGTGTCATGAGCAATGCTAGTGAGTTCTATTATGTTTGTAAAAAAAAAAAGAAAAAAAAAGACAATCTGTACGTATCGTCCACGTACTTACACATTGAGGACAATGTGTTGTTTAAGTGTGGGGGAGGGGAAGTGTAATAAAATAAAAAAGAAAAAGAAAGAAAAAGAAAGAAAAAAAAGAAAAAAAAAAGAAGAAGAATAAGAGATCTATACCCTTAAGTGTTCTTAAAAAGAATGAAACAACAAAGTGTGGGGGTGCAGTTTTCTTTTGTTTTCTGCAAAAAAAAAAAAAAAAAGATTGAGTGTTCTAAATAAGTTTGGGGGAGTAACCTGGTGAATTGAAATGAAGTTGTGTTATAGGGTTGAGCTCTACATAGTCTTGAATGATTTATGTGTTTGTGGGTGATTTGAGCCAAATTATTATCCTTTATCATACCTTCACCCAAGCCAAACGTTACAAGCTTAATAAAGTCCTACTTGATCCTTGGTGTTGTGCATGTCTACATTAGTGGAGAGTGACTTGAAAAGCAAGCCTATGGAGTTCATTTATACACACATCTTCAATATTAAATATGATTCATTTTTATGCATAAACTCATCCGGGTTACAAGTGATTAGGTGAGAATGGCTCTACACACACACACTTGAGGAATTGAAGTGAAGCGAAACTAATCTTTGAGATAAAATTCTTGATCAAGTGCATTATTTTGAAGTTTTCCTTGGGTTATAATTAAGACAATCTTTGAGGCCTATTTGCAAGTTGAAGCATTTGTGTGTTTTTAATTTTTCTTTGATTCTGTTTAGATTTAGTTTTGTTTTCATATTGTTGTAGTTGCTCGAGGACTAGCAAAGTCTAAGTGTGGGGGAATTTGATAAGTGTCTATTTATATATCATTTTCATATCAATTCGTCCATGTTTCTTTGCTATATTCCTTGGTATTTTTATGTTTTTGTGTGGTTTTGATGTTTGTAGGAGTTTTGGAGCAACTTGCACAAAAATGGAGTAAAACCCTTCATTTTCACCTCTGCTAGTCAACCATCTTCTCGGATTTAATTGTATTGATATACAATGAACCCGATGACATATCATATACCGTTGAAAAGCTCTCGAAGTCTACTTTTTGGAGAAATTTACGGTTTATGAATCCATTCAGTGTACCGAAAGTTGTAATCAAAACAGTGTGAGAAGTGTAGAAATGTAATTCCACACATCACTGTAGCATGTATAATACGGGACACTGTAGCACGTTACTGTAGCAGAGTATTTAAACACATTTTAGGGTTTTATTTCATAACTTGGAAGAGGGGAGAACGTGGTGGAGGCTGCAGCTCTGGAATTCTTTCATCTCTTGGAGTTCTTGAAGGAGAAAGGAAGCTTGGAAAGAGGAAGAACTACAATCCAAAGAGAATTACATCAAATTTGCTAAGTTTTTCCCTTCCCTTTCATTTTCTGGAATGTCTCCATGTTGTATTGTATTTACCACGTTCTTAAACATGTGTAACTGAATCTGAATTGGTTGAGGGTGATTTCAAAGCCCCTGATATGGTTTTTGTAAGTTGATTGTGCAAGAAGTTGTTATCCAATTCTCTAATTGAAGTTGCTTGTATTTTCCCATGTCTAATGCTTATGATTGCTTGCTGGATTGTGTTTGGGTGGCCAACTGAATATAATCTGGATATTGTTTATTGCTAGACTAGAAATCTTGATCCGTAATTGTCTTGAATTTCTAATCCTTAGTAGCAAAATTGTGATCAGAGATTGCAATTGGAGAATACAACCTAAGTTAAATAATCCGAGCTTGTGTGTTTATTGCTTAGATCAACCTATCTTTCTTATCGTAATGCATCCATTGAATTAAATTCAGAGAGCTTGTTCTAGGTTGTTTAATGGATAGAGATTAAATAAAGAGCGTGTTTTATTTAACAACAAAGTAAGGAAAGATTGGGATAACAGAGCTTGTTGTTATCTACGGTTGATAACTTCAATGCTGTAATTGGATGACAATTCTAATTAATTCGCAAATTCATATCTTGTGGTAGAGAAGGATCCCTTAACCAGTGTTCTCCCATTGATTTTTCATTCAAATTTACTTTCTGTTTTGTTATTCTTTACTTGCATTCTTATTTCATTTAGTAAATCATTCAACAAAAATCCCCCCTGTTTAGTTTATTGTTGCTGGAAATAACAAATTCAATTAGAATCAATCCTCGTGGGAACGATATCTTACTTATCACTTTATTACTTGTGCGACTAGTATACTTGCTAGTTTCGAACGCATCAATTCCCAAGACATCATCACGGGATGTGGGAACACGAGATTCTGTCTCCTAACTCTAACATTCATGTTGATTTTAAAGTATTCATGATTATCATAACATGGTTTTCAAAACGTCATGATAACCTTAACTTCGTGGCACATGTTCCCCTTTTGTTCTTATGAGTGACGTGAAATGTGGCATTTGTTCATGGTTTTGAGTTGATGTTATTCTAATCATGGAAAATTTACATCCATAGACATGCAATTCGGGTTTTTGATATTCATCCTATTGAAAATTTCTAGAGTCATCTATATGGGCTTGAGTCTCAAAGTCTAATGGTCTAGGCTCCTTCGAGCGAGAGATCCCCCTTTGGGCCGGTCCCTTTTTATACCAATTCAATAGTACATGCTCAAAGGTGGTGACACCAACATGAGTCATCAAGGAATCGAATGGAGCCAAAGACTTCTCATGTCACTACCACACGGCTAGTTTAGGCATTTCTTATTGTGTGCAAAAGGTTAGTGATGCAAGGCCTCATTATATCAACATGAGGTATTAGAATTTGGTATTCCTATTAGAATCAACTTCTCTTATCCCTAGTAGAGTTGCCACTGTGAATGGGGCTCCCATCTTGCCAGAGCGTTTGAGATCACGATACTATGTCAAAGCCTCTTTCGAGACTTAAAAAAACACAAATGAGCCATGGGCACGTCTGGAGAAAAAAGTCGCCACCCAATTATTCAATTGGGAATGAATGAAGGCAATCCGTGTTGACCCAGGTATGGCAACCCAAGAGGGGGGTGAATTGGGTTTTTATTTATAAAAACGGATTTAGAAAAATTTTCTTGAAAGATCAAAATTATTTAAATCTTTCTTTAAGAACAAAGGTGAAAAAGATGAAAATAGAATACAATCAAGAGAATGGCAATAAAGAACAATCACAAGTGCAAGTAAATGTAAAGAGGATAGGGATAGAGAGAGTGCAAACTCGATGTACGTGGTTCGGCAAACCTTGCCTACGTCCACGGGATCCTAGCTCCACGAGCTAAGCTTTCCACTAAGTTGTAGAAATCTTTACAACTTGCTTGATGAACAACCTCACCAAGACTTTTTCTTCCAACTCTTGATAACACCACACCAAGAGTTCTTCTTGATGAACAACCTCACCAAGGCAACTTTCTTCAACCCTTGATAACACTACACCAAGAGTTCTTCTTGAGGAACAACCTCACCAAGGCAACTTTCTTCAACCCTTGATAACACCACACCAAGAGTTCTTCTTGATGAACAAACTCACCAAGAAAAGAGTTCTCTCAAGGATAACTTTTATCCTTTACAAGAAGATCTCACTCTCACCATAATACAAAAACAAAGAAAATTTTTACAACAAAAGTACAACTCTCTTCAAAGAGTAGATAAAGAATATAAAAGCTCTCTAGACTTGATATTTCTCTTGTTTTTTTTTTTGCTTGATAAAATGCTTCTCTTGCACTTTTTGAATGCATGGGAGAAGGGCTCCTTTTATAGGCAAATGGGATGAACTTAGTCAAGTGAAGACATCAACTCCAAATTTTTTGCCAACCATAAAAACCGTAATCTTGTCTATCATTTTTGTCAATGTTTCATTTGAAATTTGAAAATCTGCAAAACATAAAGATCTGCACATTTGAACAAGCTTTCCAACGCATCAAGAATCAAGTCATTTGGATATCTGTAGCTCAAGATATGGCCAAAACACCATTCGGTGCTCATGTGACTTGATTTTTCTTTCTTGTGTCAGTCCATCAAATTGAATGATAATTCTGTCAGCCTTCCGTTTGAAATTTGAATTTCTTCAAAACATAAAAGATCTGCATATTTGAATAAGCTTTCCAAAACATTAAGAATCAAAGCATTTGGATATCTCTATCTTAAGATATGGCCAAAACACCATTCGGTGCTCATGTGAGTTGATTTTTCTTCTCTGTGTCAGTCCACCGAATTGCATGTCAATTATGTCAGCCTTCCATTTGAAATTTGAATTTCTTCAAAACATATGAAATGTTCTTCATTAAGTCATCTTTCTAATGCTGTAAGAATCAAGTCAATTTGATTTTTCTAGCTCAAGATATGTCCAAAGGAGTATTCGGTGCTCATGTCAGCTGCTTCCATTTGTCTTTCAACTTGCATGATGATTTGGACAACCTTGCACTTGAAATTTGAATTTCATTAAAACATATGAAATGTTGTAAATTGAGTAAGCTTTCCAAAGGCTCAAGAATCACGTCATTTGGATATTTGTAGAGATATATATGACCAATTGATTGAACATTGCTCATGTGTCACATTCCTTGAGTCAATCCTTGTTCTTAAACTTTGGTGCCTTTAACATGTAGTCTTCTCCTTAGCTTCAACAATTCATTTTAATAAGCCTCTTCTTGATTTTAAAATTATTTCAATGATCTTACTCTTGCACATAAATAAATATGTTAGTAAATCTCAATTAATCAATGTGTATTGTTATCATCAAAATTATCATGTAGCCTTAGGGCTAACAATCCGATCTCTCGCTTGGGGAATTAAACTACCTTCATCCCTTCAAAGATAGGTTTGGAAAGTTAGGTACGATGGGTTCGAGAAGTTAAGGACGAGTCTTTCGACCTACCCAGATATAAATCTAGCCTTTACTTGGGAAATACCAAATAGGAATAACTCGTGTTATTACTTAGTCCGCTTAATGTTGTCCATTTTATGCACACATCCTCATTTTTTTTATCTTCATTAAGCATAGGAGGTAACTATTCAATCAATGACAATTGTAGATTCATACATAGAAAGAAAGAGGAGAAAAGATTACATTTCCATCGAACATGGGGGAAGGTAAGCTGATTACAACATTTGTTATTCAACTATAAAATAAAATATTCCATACATTCGTATATTTGAATATTTATTCTAAGTGATGTTCCCTCGCCATAAATGTGAGTCCATCATTACTTCATGGCATCACACAATTACACTTCTTAATAAATGAACATTCATACATGCATAAAAAATAAAATCAAACAAAACCATAATTTAATATCATGGCATTCTTGCCTAGATTTTGGTAAATTCTATCATGGCAATTCTACCTATGGCTATTCTAACATAATTCATATCAAGCATCGTGGCGTTTCTAGTCTAACATGTCATTCATGGCATATTCTAGCCTAAACATGGCATTTCTAGCCTAATTCAAACAATTGAAATCAATCATAGCTATTCTAGTTCAAACAAGATATTCAAGGGCAAAATTATAATTCTTACCTATTCTATGCTATTGCCTAGCATTCCTCAAAGCACGTAAATTTTTCTAGCATGATTTTAATCATGTGTTCCTAAGCATGATTCTAAGCATGTACTCCTAGATATGTTTTTAAGCATTCACAAAGAAATTGAATTCCTAAGCGTGATTCTACAAAAGGAAGGATTGCGGACTTACCTCGACGTGCTTATCCATCTTGTAAAAAAAAATTAGGTTAGAACAATTCAAAATAACCCCAAACATGCTCATAAGAATAAAATAAAACCCTAAACATGTTTATTCTAAGCAAGAAAAATAAAAAAGAAAATTGGAGGGAGGAGAGAATTATGCTCTCAAAATGTACCCTTTCCGGGTTTAAATTAATAAAACACCTAAAAATATTTATACTAGAAAAGACTTCTCGAATTCTTGAGTGTGTCTTCAAGAGGGAGAAAGATGATTGTAATCGACAATTGGTGTGATTTTCAAAGTGAGAGGAGTAGGGTTTATATAGGAGAAGGGTGAAGATGAAAAAGGAAAATTCTAAGGTAAATTTCAAGAAATAAACCAAAGAGGGCCATCGGCCGGCCATCTCTAGATAGTCAGGCGGCCATCTGATGGATGGCCAGCCATTAGCCAATAGCCAGGCGGCTGTCTGATGGCCGACCGATCAATTTCTATTTAACCCTTTCCTTTTTTGTCTTCTTTCAATGCAGCCCCCTTGGACCTTTGTTCCTTCGATCATGCATAACTTCTAGATTTCAACTCTAATTTGTGATCGATAAATTCTTACGAAAACTAGACATCTGTAGCTTCGTAATGATATATGATTTGTCATCAGATTCCTCTCGGATTAATTTCTATGATTTTTTGAAATCAAGTGTCAATTTTCGAGGCCCTTCACTAACTTCTTCTTACCCTTCTCTTCTTGCCTCTCACAGGCATTTTGGTCATTTTCTTTGCTTGACATTCATCTTCATTTTATCATTGAGCCTCAAAAATTCAGTGTCTATAACTACAACGAAGGTGTTCTTAATTACAACTTTGGTTAACCTTGTTACAATTTTTATGTTGTTTTTTCTAAGTTAATGTTATAGTTTATCATTCCTTCTTACAAGTCCACATTTGATTCCAAGTTAAATGTTTGATTTTGCTACTCTTAGGTGTCAGGCTAGAACTAAGACGCTTTCTAATTACAATTTTTGTTAACCTTGTTGCAATTTTCATGTCGAATTTTTCAAGTTAAAGTTAGGTTTTACAAGTTCATTATTCCTTGTTACAACTCCATATTTGATTGCAAGTTAAATGTTTCATTTTGTTACTTGTAGGTGTCAGGTTGCTACTAAGGTATTTCTAATCATAACTTTGGTTAACCTTGTTGCAATTTTCACGTTGTATTTTACAAGTTAATGCCATGTTTTACAAGTTCATGGTTCCTTGTTACAAGGCCAGGTTTAATTGCAAGTTAAAGGCTTGATTTTGGTCCTTTTACGTGTTAGGTTGCAATTAAGACGTTCCTAATTGCAACTTTGATTAGCTTTATTATAATTTTTCTGTTATATTTTACATGTTAACGTTATGTTTTACAAGTTTATCGTTCCATGTTATAAGTCCATGTTTGATTGCAAGTTGAATGTTTTATTTTGGTACTTTTAGGTGTTAGGCTGCAACTTCAACATTCGTTGTTACAACTTTAGTTAACCTTGTTGTAATTTTCACGTTGTATTTTATAAGTTAATGTATGTTTTACAAGTTTATCATTTTTTATTAGAAGTTAACGTTTGATTGCAAGTTAAATGTTTGATTTTGCTACTTTTAGGTGTCAGGATGCAACTAAAACATTCCTAATTCCAACTTTAGTTAACCTTGTTACAATTTTCATATTATATTTTACAAGTTTATCGTTCCTGGTTACAAGTCCACGTTTGATTGTAAGTTAAAGGTTTTATTTTGCTACTTTTAGGTGTTAGGCTACAACTGCGACACTTTATTTTACAGCTTTAGTTAACCTTGTTGCAAGTTTCATGTTGTAGTTTACAGGTTAACGTTATATTCTACAAGTTCATTATTTTTAGTTACAAGTCATGTTTGATTTTAAGTTCAAATTTTGATTTTGCAACTTTGAGTTGTTCAGTTGCCACTTCGATGGCAATAAATTACTATTATTATTATAAATTATTAAAAATATATTTTTCAAAAAATTTATTATTCTAATGAGTATTTAATTTTAAGTTGTGGACTATTGGTGCTAGTACAAATAATTGGTGAATATATGTTTTTCGCTATAGTAGACCATATTTAATAATGAAAAATAAGTATTTTTTTATGAAGTATTAAAGTATTTTAATTATTAAATAAAAATAATTAAATTATGATTATGATAATATTACATTTTATTTGAAATGAAAAATAATTTAATTATAAAGTATATAAGAATTAAAGTATTTTAAAAAATATAAATTATGAGTCAATAAAAACCATTTTTTTAGAATTTCATTATATATATTCACATAACTTTTTTCAGTTGAAGTAGTAAAAAACATATTCATGTTGCTCTGAATAAGATTACATAAATTACATGTCATCATACTTATTAATTTATAATTTTTATGTTATTTATATTAGTTGCTAATATTAAGTGTATATTAAAAAAGGTTTATTAGTTGGAGTGATTATTCACCTCAAGTTGTGGGCTATTTTGTCAACAATTGTTTAGTTAATTAGTCAATCTATTTTTAATGCTTTAAACCATGATTGTGAAAAAAAAAATAATTAACTATTCATGAAGTATAAAAATTTAAAATCTTTAAATAAAAGTATTTAAATTATTGTTTAAAACATATAAGTTCGTGCAACCTACTATCATAGGTTAACATTTTAATATTTTATTTATTTATTTGTGATATGGTCTTCCATATGATATATTTATATTTGTTTCTTCTCAAAATGGGATTTATTATACTCAAACTTATTGCCGTGTGATAACAATCTCATTTTTATCCTATAACAAGTAGATTAAATCATAACTACTACCAATTTCAATTTCTTCCCCTTTATGAATTCAAGGGTAATATATATAGAAAAAGTAATTTTTTTATCATCCTTATGATTTTAATTCATTATATATTATTGTTTGAGTACTTAGTGTATTTTTAGGTAATTAAGTAATATTTCTATTGATTATTTTATTTTAAAATTAATTAAGAATAACTTAAATCTATCTACCTAAATTATAGGAAATAGAGCATGTAATGACAAGAGGAAGAATATTGAAAAGAGAAAAAGATCATTAACCGTCTAACTTAATTATTATGCACTCATGTGTATTTAATGATTGTCTTAATATTTACTTGTCATGAAATTAAATACTAACTATTAACCTATATAAATCTAAGGATATAAATTCATGTAAAAATAAAGTGGAATTTAGAGGGGCTACATATACTTTATGGAAATCTTTTGAGAGGGTTTTCAAATAAATAAATAAAAATGTTTATAAGGAAGAGCAAAGAGAGGAAAGTTTTTAAGTGGTTTTGGAACTTTGCTTTCTTAGTTACTATGATGCTTCCACAACTCCAAGGTAAGAATATATATATATATATATATAGCACAAAAAAAGGAGTTTGTATCCTTTGAAATAAATGAAGAATTAAGTTATATCCCAAAGGTTTAAATAAAGTAATCTTAACTACGCATTACTTATTACCTGAAAGAAGAAAAATGAAGAAGGTTAAATGAAGCAATTAATTTTCTTTTTAAGAAAATTAGATTATAACAATATTTTTTAATGAGGTTTTATTTATTGGTTTTTCTTTTCTTTTCTTTTCTTTTCAGCCTTAAACATTGTTGCGAGGGACTTTCCAATGGAAAATCAATGGTGTTTTTGTTTGAATTGCTTTGGGCCCTTTTAGCTAGCGTTTTCGGTCATCTTTTCATTTCTGTTTTCGTTCAAGACCCTTGGGGAGCGTGTGGTAATTGTTGGTTCGGTATTTCATTTTAGAAACAGAAAAAATTGCACAGCAACTTCACAAGTAGGGATGGCAAAAAAACCCAGGGAATCCAGGTACGAAATCCGGGTGTGGTGCGGGTGCGGTATTGCCAATAAACCCTGCATATGCACTGCACCTGCATAATTCTTAAAAAAATTAAGAAAAAAATAGGAAAAAATCCGGGGAAATCCGGGTTTTTCCGGGTGAAGACAAAAATAGAAAAAAAATCCAGGGAAATCCGTTTTTTTTTTCCGGGTGCGGTGCGGATGCGGGTGCGGTAATCTCAAAACCCGCAAATACCCGCACCCGGAAAAACCCGAAAAAATCCGGATTTTTCCGGGGACCGGGGATAAGGTACAAAATCCGGGTACGGGTGCGGAAACGCAAAACCCGCACCCGCACCCGGATTTTCCCATCCCTATTCACAAGCCCTTCACAGCAGTGTTTTGTGAAAAACCAAGAACAATTTTTTTTTTTAAATTATCAAGAGAGATGAACCCAACATTTCACTGACAGCCTTCCCATCATTTCGTTGACAGCCTTTCTTTTTCATTTTCTCTATTTCGGGTCATTCTACAGTATATGTAATGTACCGGTACAACCGTTTTTATCAGTTTAAAACTTGTAAACGCGCTAAAAAATTTGTAACCTCCCCAGCCAAAATTTTGTAAAAGCTGTGGTACAGCCGGTACCGACTGTACCGAAGCTATTCCCCTCTCTTTAACATTTCTCTCTCGATGATCTCTAACGTCCCCCCCATCTTTCATTAAATATATTTTAATAATTTTATTCGTTAAAAATTAATTTTTTAATTTTTTTTCAACTACCATGCATTCTTAAATAAAAACACAAAATTCATAATCCAACGAATCCTTTCATAATTTCATAGATTAGACGATTGGCAGTCATGAACAGTTATAAAGAGGTTAGGATTATTTGCAAATGATTAGGTGAAGAAGCTCAGATTTTTTTTTTTGTACCAAGTGTTCAAATTGAATTTTTGGTTGGTTTTTTTTATTGGATCTCTATTCTTTATTTTTTTAATTATTTGTTCGGGTATAACTTGTGCAATTTGATGTTTAATGGGTTTCTTTAAAATATCTACTATGTTGGGTGTGTTGTCCTGGTTTTTATTTTGAATAAGATCATTTTTCATTAAATGAATTGATTTTATATATCCATTACTCTAATTATCTTATGATATATCAATATGTATGCAAGAGTTTATATATAAAATTTATAAAACTAGTATTATTATTTTAGTAATACTATTCTTAAAAATGTACTTATGTATACTGATGTGTTATAATTTGATTGGATAAGTCAATTTAGATTTTAATATATAAATGAAGATGAATGATGTGACAATTATTCGATAATATCATATAAGTTAGTCGAAATTTATTTGTATAAATAATTTATAGGAGTAGCATCACTCTTTTATTTTGTGTTAATTTTTTAAAAATTTTGATATTTTTATTTATGTGTTTAATAACTCTCAATAGGGGTAAATATGTAAATATGTTTCAATAGGTAGTCAAACCAATATTAAACGATGGTTTCCACCAATGGAGGGCTTAAGTGATGATTTCTTCTTTAGGGAAAATTGAAAAAATTGACACAATTAGAGACCCTCATTGAAATTTGGACACATCCTGAAAAATTTTTATGCCACAAACACTTTTTCGATAAAAAGACTCAATTACCCTTATGTATTCAATTTTTTCCTAAAGCCTTATTTCCCCTTATTTCCCTCTTCAGTCAAAAATTACTAAAACCCATCGACACCGCTCGAAACGCAAACTAACACGAGCATCGACTGAGGATAGAAGCATCAAACAAGACGACGCAGAGAGAAGCACCCATCGACACTAAGGGTCCCTAATTGTGATTTATTTGGTTGTTATTCGTTAGATTTGATTTAGTTTTTAGGGAATTTGAATTAGGGATTTGAGTTTCCGTCGATTTGTGAACTTATTTAGGGATAAATCTAGTGTTATAATGTGATTTTTGTGGTTTGATGCGTGTAAAAACCGACGAAATCAGTCGTTTCGCCGCGACGTAGATGACACTCGACACCTACGTATCGAGTCGTGTCGAGTTGTGAATCCGACACTTGATATCAGTCTTTTTTCAAAGACATATTAACCCGACACTTGACACTACCTTGACAACACTCGACACGCATGTGTCAAGTCGTGTCGGACATTCGACACTACCTTTCATTCGATATGTCAAGCGTCGGATACGTGAAAACTGACATATCGACGTCTCAAACCATGTATCCGACACTCGGCATGTCGTATGTCGGGATGTCGCGTGTTGAGATGTCGAGTGTCGAGGGTTTATGTCGAGTTCGTCGAGCGTTTAGGCAGAAATGTTATTTTTGTGCCTTTTGTAAGCAATTTTGTAATGATTTATTATCCACGGACTTATATGATATGTATCTATCATGTAGGATATGGAAACTTTACTCATACTTGCTATACAATGGTTCACGCTTAAGACACCATATGATGAACACTACCATGCGGTGATCACAAACATGGCAAGTTTGGACTATATTCAATGGATTGGCGCTAACTTGAGTGCGAGGCAAAAAGACATTGCCGTTAAGATAGACTAACGCCCATCGTATAGGTGCGAAAAAGCACATAAACTGGTGTTTAATACATTAATGTATGTACATACATTGACGAAGCACATAAATGAATGTTTCATATATGAATGTTTAATGCAATGACAAAATCACATATATGAAAGTTATTATTAATTTGAGCAAGCCACAAATTGGAATACAATAAATATTACATAGACAAAATAAGTCCCTGGCTACGTTTGGTAGTCTTAATCCCCTATCATGAAGTGAAACTGGGTTGTCGCAAGTTTGACGATTATGCCTGGAACTTCCACATAGCATAAGTATGCGTAAAATTTTCATATCCTGCATGATAGAGACATATCATCTAAGTCCGTGGACAATAAATCATTACAAAATTGCTTACAAAATGCACAAAAACGACATTTTTGCCTAAACGCTTGACAAAACTCGACATAAACACTCGACACTCGACATATCGACACGCAACATCCCGACACACAATATGTCTAGTGTCGAATACATGGTTCGAGACGTCGATATGTCGGTTTTCACGAATCCGACACTCGACATGTCGTATGAAAGGTAGTGTCGAGTGTCAGATTAATAATCCGACATGACTCGACACATGCATATCGAGTGTCTAGTGTCAGGTTAATATGTCTTCGAAAATAGACTGATATCGAGTGTCGGATTCACGACTCTACACGAAGGTGTCGAGTGTCGTCGAATACACATTCGACACTCGTATCGTCTACCTCGCGACAGGTTTCGTCAGTTTTCACCCACATCAAACTACAAAAATCACATTATAACACTAGATTTATCCCTAAAAACACAGAATAAGTTCATAAATCCGACGGAAACTCAAATCCCTAATTCAAATTCCCTAAAAACTAAATTAAATCTAACGAAAAAGAAAACAATCAAATAAAAAACTAAAACTACAAAAAAATCACAAATAAACGTACCTCAGTGTCGATGGGTGCTTCTCTTTGCGTCGTCTTACTTCTATCCTCAGTTGATGCTCGTGTTAGTTTGCGTTTCAAGCGGTGTCAAGGGGTTTCGGTAATTTTTGACTGAAGAGAGAAATAAGGGGAAATAAGGCTTTGAGAAAAAATTTAATACATAAGGGTAATTGAGTCTTTTTGTCAAGAAAGTGTCTATGACATGAAAATTTTTCAGGATGTGTCCAAATTTCAATGAGGGTCCTTAATTTTGTCCATTTTTCTAATTTTTCCTTCTTTAAAACTTAAAGGATGGTGGAAGAGGGTAAGGCCAAAAGTCTCATGTAAGTGGGAATGTCAAAACAACCCTCAAATATGGGGCCCGAGGGTATCCACCTAAGAAGGTGGATTTGAAGAGTAAAAAATTGGGGGCAGATTGGATCCGGGTTTAAATCTCATAACTAATAATTATATGGAGCAGGGACGGGATTCACAACTTTTAACCCGCCCTAGCCTATCCCGCAAAATTAATCTATTAAATATTATTACATTTCACATTAGGGTTCTATTTTTTTTTTTCACTTTTTCCATTGAAAAGCTTAGTTGTATTTTTCTTGTCTAATTTATTTATTATTGTACTTTGTCATTTTAATAAATCTTACGATGGAATTATTTTACTCTAAATATAGTTAGAGATAAAAAAAGATTCATTTTTATTTTTATTTTTCTTTTAAGATAAGGTTTGACTTTAAAATATAAATCATATGCGTAGTTTTTTTTTTTGGTTATATTTTTGAGTAGGTACTTTTAGTTATCATAGGCTTTCCTTTCAATCATTCTTTTTTTTTTTTCATATCAATTAGAAGATATAATAAGTAAATTGAGGAAAATGAGATGGGGTGGGGATGTAAGGATATCGTACCCCGTCCCAATTCTTACTAGTGAGGTAATATGGTGGCACATCCTTACATGTGAGTAAAGTTAAGGCAAGCCCATTCATTTTATTCCTAACCTGTTGATATGTATTTAAAGCATATATACTGACTTAAGTAAGAAACTCAAGATTGACTTTGCATTTTCAAAAGTAGAGATAATGGGAACTTGGTTGGAGGTATCAATCCAAGATATGAAGTCAAGGATAAATCATTTCGGCTAAATTAAAGGAGGGTTTATCTAAATCCTTTTCAAATCAAAGGTAATTATCATAGCATGATGTAATTGATAATGGGAAATTCAATCAAACATGAAGATGGTCTTTCAAGCATTATTGTCGGTCTTCGTCTCATTCAAAGAGGAAGAGGAAAGAAATTAAACAAGGCAAATATATGTCTAAAATGAAAAATCATAATAAATATATTAGAATATTTTGCAAAACTAAAAGGAAAATCTGTGACCTGCTCTTGGATACCAATTTGGTTACTTGAATTGTTACAGGGATACGTGCAATTGATATCCTATTATGTAAGTAAAAATGGAGATAGAGCGAAGCACTACTTGTTTTTTTATAAATTTATATGCCTTGTCTTGCATGAATAAAGCATATTGCAAGTTAGAATAATCCAAATCTTGCTCCATCATGAAGAATTAAAAAATTTCCGATCATTGATTAATGTTTGGTAATGAGGGAGAGACTGAGGTAGATGAGCCATTGTTGCACACAAAATTTTCAGATTCAACAAGTCATGAGGGATTTATCTTTAGAAAATTACTCTTTGTTGGTCTAATCACAACAAACATTACAAAATTATCGTCAATTTAACAGAAGATGGGCTTTTGAGTTCAACATTTTAATTTGTAGTCCATAATCGTTTAAATGAAGCCCTAACTAACGAAACAGAGACTTCTAAATGCACCCTCCAACCTCTTGTTGCTCTCAGGACTTGCTCATGTGATCTTTCTGACGCTGTAAACTGATAATTCGGAAATATAAGAAAATATATTAATCTTTAATGACAAAACATTTAGTTCCCAAAAAACCAATGGCATACAAGAAACTAATTCTGCAGGGCCATATATCTTTTACAATTTTCAATAATTTAATTTTGTGCTGTAATAGCGTCCTCAAAAAAAAAAAATGTAAGCTTTGTGTAAAATTAAA
The DNA here is from genome assembly GCA_013180625.2 of Boswellia sacra. Taxonomy (NCBI): domain Eukaryota; kingdom Viridiplantae; phylum Streptophyta; class Magnoliopsida; order Sapindales; family Burseraceae; genus Boswellia; species Boswellia sacra. Next base: position 26,711 of record SNVD02011251.1, read on the forward strand.
TAATTATATGATTTTAAATTATGCAGAAATCATATAATTAATCTTGCAGATATTCGAAATTCTTTAAGAATCCAAATATACCTGGTTTTGATAATATATATATAAATTAAAGAGATCAACAAATGTCACATAAAATGAGCTGGACCTGGACCAAGTGCAGAGGCAAAAAAGTCCTTTGGAGGGGGCAAGGTTTAAGAATAATAGAATGGCGCATTTTAACTTATTATATACATAATTATGAAACTTAAAATTAAGATTATAAAATGCCACAAAGAATGTATAAATATTAGCACATATATACGAAGAAATTAATAGTAAAAATGCAGAGTTGAAGGAAATTAACCGCCCCTCCTGGGCCTTATATAGCCCATCTTTTGAGCTGGCCTAGTGGAGGATTCAGTCTTTTTTAAGGGCTAGCTTTTTTGAGCCATTGTTTGAAGCATTTCGGATATGGTGACACTATTTATACCCCGCTGGTCAACTAAATAGCCTACAGCACCTAATTTTAGGGGAAAAATAAACGGAATACATAATTAAGAAAAATAATTTATTTCTCTTTATACCCCATCAAGAATTTAAAGCAACAATATTTACATCTTCGTCATGTTAATGTTCTTTCTCTAAATAATTTCCCACTCATCATCACAATATATATTAAAGCTGTTGATGTTGGCATTCTTTCATCAATTAATCAGTTGTTCCCGGCCATCCTCTATATATATGAGTGTCGCAGATTAAACTATATAATTTGTCAATTCTTTTGGTCAAATATATATATTGAAACTATATTATGTATGTACGTATGCACACAAATAGATCCTCCTAGTGAATTGTAGAAATTTGAGACTAACTTGTACCTGAAGCTATAGAAATTCTTAAATGGAACACGAAGTTAAAGCATTCATATAAATCTGCATAAGAAGATCCATATTGTTATGCAAATTTCAGAGAAAATGCAATTCATTTCATCGACATTTGACTCAAGGTAGAGTTATTACTTACTAGTGTAATTAAGGATTGGCGAGGGTTGGCATCGGGGTTGGGTGGGTTTGGGGCAATAGGCATCCACCCTCATCCTGCTAAATTATTTTTTTGCCCTGCCTCACCCCATTGCCATATTTCTATTTACATATTTATAATATAATATATTGATTCTATTAATGGTATGCATTTTTAAAACAATTTTATTAATATTACAATAATTTAATTAGTAATTAATAGACTATATTAAAATGGTATTATACATATTTAATTACCATAGATTACAATTATTTTATTTTATTATTATAACGTGACTAAATTGATACTAAAATACCAAAAGAATCATAATTATTAATTAACATGTGACTTTCGTCAAAGTTCTTATACTGTTTGTAAAATAACCAATAATATATATATATATATATATATATATATATATATATATATATATATGATAAGTTTAACAAATACAACTTAAAAATTACAAAGCAGTCTCAAAATTTTAAAAAATTTTATAAATACATCCTTACACCTTACGGGATAGGGCAGGGTGACAAGTCTAAGGGGTTGGGCCGGAACCCGAACCCGTCTTAGCCTGGACAGCAGATTTTTGCCTTAGACTCGCCCCTAACTATCTCCTCGCCCCATTCCTACAGGGCACAACGAGGCATTAGACCTGACGGGTCCAATAATCATCCCTAAGTATATTTAAAGACAACTTGTTTAGAAACCCAATTTAATAGGGAACTAAAGAAGAAAGATACAAAACATATCATGATGCTCGCTCCACGCAAAAACTTTTCAATAGATCCATACAAACCCATTTTCAAATGGGGAAAAAACCTATAGAACAATAAACCCCCGAGTGCTAAATATAACAAAACATAAGATAGAGCACAACCCAAAGCTTTTCTAGTGGAGCGATGGATCGAAAAAATGTTTAAAACACAGAACGAAAACATGAAGATACAAAATTTATAATTTCAAATTCTTGGTGGGGTATAAAAAGAAAAGAGATCATTTTCATTAATTTTTAGTTTTCTCTAGAATTTAATCTTTCTAAAGCTAAGAGATGGGGGTTAGTTAGATGACAGGCGAGGTGCAGATAGCAAATCTGTGTTGGGGAAGAGTAGTATTCTGTGGCCCACTTATGAAGCTAAGGCTCCCATCTCTAACTTGAATAAGTTTAAATTTGTAATATTAAAATTTATAATCAATTTTTTTTGTTCAGATTTTTACTATTAAAAAAAGTATATATTATCTCTTCACAAGTTTTTGAAGTCATTAGTTCACGAAAAAAATTAAAAAGAAAAAAAATGAGTTCCCGAATAGAAAAGGTCGGGGTGTTTGTAAGAGAAAAAACTCGCTTGAAATAAATTTCATGAAATGAGTTTATGAGTGGGGTGTAGGTGACTGAGAAATTTGAGAAAGAGAGTTATTATAGTTATCTCCTACAATCATCACCAAATAGATGGATTGGGCGGGGTGGACGGAAGCACGAAATTGGACTGCTTTTAGTTCGTTCTTTTTTATTTTTCTTAAGTTTATGGGACGAAAACGCCCAAGTAAAATCACAAGTCTCCTGTTGAACAAATTAGAGGTTCAACAAGAGTACAGCACTCTAATTTAGGAGCCAATGAACAAACAAAATAAATTGTTTATATTATAGCCACACCAAATCTCACTACAACACTTCTTTTAATTTGAAGAAGAAGAACACCAAAATAAACACTCAAAAGGAAGAATTAATATTTTCCTTGATTCTAGGATTCTTGAATCCTTAGAATTCTTAGATACTTGGATACATAAAACTCAAACAAAGAGGGTTATTTATAGTTTACAAGAAGTAACCATAGCCACACAAAAACAAACCAAACATACACCACACAAGTGTAACTTACACCACATAAATAAGTTTTTAGTGCCCACTACACAAGTATAACTCAAACATTGAACACCCACTAACTCACACAACATAAATAAATATTTAACACACATCATAAATTAGACTTGGAGAAAGGAATGGGATGGAGTTGCTTTCTTAACACTCCCCCTCAACACCAGCTCCCATTCTTTTTACTTCATTAAGTTGACGTCTAAAGTTTTCGAACTTGCCTGAACTCAAACTTTTTATGAGCAAATCTGCAACTTGATCATCTATCTTGATTTGTCTCAACTCAATTTCTTCTTGCAAAACCTTTTCTCTGATGAAGTGATAGTGCACTTCCACATGCTTAGTTCTAGCATGAAAAACTGGATTCTCTGCCAAACGAATTGCCGACTGATTATCACAATACAATGGAACTGGATAATCAACTGTTTGATGTAGATCATTCATTAACTGTATTAACCATGTACTTTCTTGAGCTGCCATTGCTGCTGCTCGGTATTCTGCTTCTGTTGTTGACAAAGATACAGTTGGTTGTCTCTTACTACACCAAGAAATTGCTCCTGATCCAAGAGTAAACACATATCCAGTAGTTGATCTACGAGTGTCTTGATCTCCTGTATAGTCAGCATCACAATAGCCCACTAGCTTGCAATCTTCACCTTTCTTGTACAAAAGACCATAATCAATTGTACCCTTCACATATCTCAATATTCGTCGAACTGCTTCCAAATGAGACTTCTTTGGATTTTGCATGTATCGACTCATTATACCAACTCCATAAGAAATGTCAGGCCGAGTTAAGGTTAAATAGATGAGGCTACCGACCAACTGTCGATACATTTTTCCATCTTCTAAATTTTTTCCCTTATGTGCACACATCTTGGCATTTTGTTCCATTGGAGTCGAGATTGGCTTGCATTCAAGCATCCCAAACTTCTTCAACAAATCTCTGGAATATTTTTGTTGGCAAAGAAATATTCCTTCTTGTGAGCGATCAACCTCAAGACCAAGAAAGTGCTTAAGTTGTCCAAGTTCTTTCATCTGGAAACGGACTGACAGGTCACCTTAGTTTGGTGAATTTCTATCTCATCATCCCTAGTAATGATTAGATCATCTACATATACCAACACCACAGCTAGCTTTCCTCCATTATTTTTGACAAATAAGTTGGGATCTGCAGGTGCTATTGAATAGCCACCTTTGATAAGAAACTCAGAAATCTTACCATACCACACCCTTGGTGCTTGTTTCAATCCATAAAGTGCTTTTCGTAGCTTACACACATACTTAGTTATCTCCTACAATCATCACCAAATAGATGGATTGGGCAGGGTGGACGGAAGTACAAATTGGACTGCTTTTAGTTCGTTCTTTTTTATTTTTCTTAAGTTTATGGGACGAAAACGCCCAAGTAAAATCACAAGTCTCCTTCATCCAGCATGAGATAAACCTTTCACAATTAATAATAATAAAATAAATAAATGATATAATAGTACTAGATAAATATTAATATAATAATATCAAGTTAAAATAACAAATGATAAAATATGATATCAATTATTTTTATTTGAAAATGATATTATGTAATTAATTATATTAAAGATATATACTTTTGTAATATTATAAAAATCATTAAGTATACAAATTTTATATTTTTCAATTATATATTATATTAAAAATATGTAAACCATAGTTTTTAATTATATTTAAATATTTGTTTAATTTTATCTAAATATGATAGATATAATTACATAAATATATAGTGCAAGTAACATCGTCAGCATAATTGTTTCCATAGTATTATAAACACTTTAAATTAGAACAAAAAATGCTGGAAAAGCATTACAAATATTTTACAACTGTTTATATGATTTATTTATTAGATAATTTTAATAAATATCATCGAGTTTTGACTTAATTTTAATCAGAGAATAATTATACGTTTTTAGTCGATTACACCCTTGAAGCTATTCAATTTTCATTATTTTCCCTTTGAAATTGATGATTTAAGGGATGAAAATGATGTTTTTTTATACAAGTTCAGGAGTATGATTGAGAAAAAACACATAATTATTCTCGAGTTAAGATTACGCCAAAACTCGAAAGAATTTATTGAAATTATCCCATTTATTTATTTATATAAATTATCGTCTAAATTGGAAGTGTTGATGTAACTATCTACTAATATGTGCATATTGATGTTATAATTGGCACTTTCTCAATTGGATGTTCATTTAGTTTTCCCGTATTTTTATAAAAGACTATGATTAGGCTTTTACTCAAAGCTAGGTTTCTCAACATTTATTTATATGGCATTTCTGCCAAATCATACTTCCGAGTCCCAAACCTCACTACAAAAATGCTTCTAAAGGTACGTTGGCTAAAAGAGTTTTTTTTTTTAACGATAAAAGCTCTTTTAAAATTTTTTTGTATCGTTTATTTGCTACTTGAGAAAAGCTTTTGGTGATTAAAAAAATTGTTTTAAATATGTGAGGAGAATTCCAAAATTGAAACTTTTGAAAAAAGTTCTTTTTTACATTTTTTAAAGCTTTGAAATATCCAATTACTTAATTAAATTTTAAATATTTTATTTTATTCTTTCCTTATAATAAAATTATATTTTAATAATTTAATAATAAATAAATACTTCTAAATTTATTCTATTAAATAATTAATAATTTTTTTATAAAAACTCTACATAAAAAAATCTACCTTAATAAATTCTACTTATAAAAGCCCAATCAATCAGGCCTGACTACCTTTTGTTCCTCATTTCGGCCTCCTTTTCTAATCAGTTTTGTTAAGTGTGGCAGCTAGATTTGACCAGTCAAAAACAAAACAAAAACTCTGGTTTAATCTCTCTCTCTTTCTCTCTCTCCCTCCCTTCCTGAGGAGGTAACGTTGGTGCCGGCCTGTCTGCAAGAGTAAAAGTCAAAGAAATCCCTCTTGGTCTCCGTCAAACATCGATACATGTACTCGCTTTTAACAACTTAACTTCCGTTCTCATTATAATGTCACAAAGATTTCAAGGTTAACCCTAAAATTTACGATCTTCTTTACCTTGCAATTTTCATTCAAGAGTAATACTACATGTTTTACCATGCAAATATCAATTTCAATAATACTTTAAACCATAGTAATTATAATATAAAAAATAATATGGAAATATCTTAAGTTTTAGCTCAGATTTTGAGTTCTTGAATTGCTGAACTAGTGTGCTCGATGGCTTAATACTTAATTTACTAGACACTTGATAATAGCACTCGACAAGCATATAGTAAGTGTTGAGCAATTTATATCAACTGTCAAGCCTTATGTACATAGTCGAGAAATATTTTCTCATTTATGTTAAACTTGGTTAAATAATTAAAAATAGTAATAAAATTTAAGTAAGATGTTAAGTTCTCGAATTGTTGAGCTGGTACGTTGAAATTTAATATTTACTAAATACATGATAATTGGTCTGATTTGTGGCTCGTTTCCTAATTCAAGTTGAGTTCTGTAAATAATAGGAAAAGTAGAAAAAAAAGTAGGAAATTAGAGTTGTTAAATAAATAGGATTGATATTTCTAATAGAAATAGAACAACTCTATATAGATATACAAATATAATTAGGGTTGAAAATCAATTTTAGGTAATAGAGAGTGACTAGACATAAAAGGTTAACCAAGATATACACCCTTATAAAGACATAAGAAGAGATATAAAAGAGATGTTAAAACAACACGAGGATTGAACAAGTGAAACTAAGTGAAACAAGCAATAGTTTCAAGGTTGTATTAGTATTAGGTATCGACTAGAATACTATATTTATTGTGTTATCACTTGCACTATTGTGAATTTATGATCTAGTGAAATCGCTTATTTTCTTGTGAATTTATGATCTAGTGAAATTATCTCCTCATCCATAGATGAAGATAATTGATACCAAATGACATTAAATATAATCTCTTTAAGTGTGTGATTTATGTTTCATTTATTACCAATATATATGTTAAATAGTCTTATGCATAATTTCATAAAATAATAATACTTGACAAATATGTGTGCTTTGTAGTTAAATGATTCGTTAACCAAAATAAATTACTTATCGAGCTTTACACGTATATATGTAGCAAACAAAAAAAAAGATATGTTTGTTACTTTTGTTGAATTTAGTTACATGATTAAAAAGAATTAAAATTTATTTTAAATTAAAACAACCTCTCAAATTTGTTATTTTTTAAATATTTTCAAACAATTATGAATTTTGAGTAAAAAACCTAAAAAAAATAATTTTACCGTGTATGATAACATGTTTGAAGAGGCATCGAAGTAAGGAACTAGCTACATGGTCCCCATAGTTCAATGTTAAATTAATATTAATAATCAGTAAAAACTTGTATAGTACTATATATTTTGGAATTGGGAATCACGTGATGCCATTAAGACAAAACCCTCCGACCAAGTGATTAATTAACTAAATTCGAAGAGAAAGTTATAGTAAAAGCATTTGAACGATTCAATCATAATATAAAAACCAAAAAACAAAAAAAAAAAGAAAAAGAAAAAGATATTGTGAAGAAGTACTGCTATTTTTTTTTTCAACAAAGAGGAGATCTATGAGGAATGCCCTTTCTTCTACTGATGCCTGTAGCCATGTCGTCATGATCAGAAACCTTGTAATTTGCTGATCTTGCACACACATAGAAGCCACCACTTCTCTTCTTTCTCACAATATTATGGGTGCATGCCACGCTTATGTTGTTCTCCGGTCCTGATGAGCCTGAAGACCAGCTCATTGGCTCATGATCACTGTCCACAATCGTCGAGTGAGGTGTCTCGTTCGTCATTTCATCCTCTCCCATCTCTTGGGGAATCAAAAAGTCCGGACTAAGTGTTAAAGTTTTGCATTTCCTCAAGTATGGAGTGAGATCCTTATAGTGTTTCAGCACAAAGTCCACCTACAAAATTCAATATCAAACTCAATTGTCGTCAATCAAATCAAATATTATAAGTTTCTAATTACTTTTCAATTTGTTTTGATTAATATATGCTTATATATATTACCTTGCATCCCAGAGAGCAATGAGTGTAGGGTTCTTGAAGGCTTCTATCACAGGAGGTGCAATAGTTTCCAGCGCCTTTGAATTGCCGGTTCTGATGTCTCTTTTTGATAAACACCACTTTGGCACTGTTGATAGTATAGGCCTATCAAATATTAATTAGCAAGCTAAATTAGGAAACTTTTGTGGCCGAATTATACTCGATATATATATGATAAGAAGATTTAACTTTATTAATGGTCATTAATTAATTATGAGATTACCTGAACATTAGAGCAGTCTATGAGCTTTTGTAGATCATCCAACCGAACAACCTCATGATAAACATATCGTCGAACCTGAAGAAGCCTATGGAAGCGATGTGATGGTATACAATGAGGGCAGATACTGGTGCAGCAATCCAAACAACATATATTCTTTTCATTTTTCTTTGCTGTTTCATGATAGGAACAACCCACAAAGAATTTCTGTGTGTAAAGGGCTTCCAACCATGCAGGCCTTTGGATTCCCTACAAAACATGAAAACAAATTAAAACCACCCTTAAATCATATTCAACCCCAAAGAGATCAATTCTATAATTTTGATGAAGATTAATTGAGGGAGAAGAGGGTGATCATGATCACATACGTACCATGATCATACAATAAAAACTTGAACCCTAGCTAATTCTTTGGCCAGGGAGATAGCAAGAGAAGAGAGTGGCGTATAATGAAAGAAGAGAGAGAGGAAGTAGCGTATAGAGATGAGTGTATTTATGGAGGTTCACAAGGGAGGAAAGGGCATATATTTATTCCTTGGAGAGAGACACAACATACATTTTGTCAATAAAGAGTGGAGTTTATTAATTATTATATATACATATACGAATGTGAGATGAGAGAGAGGGCCAGAGAGAGAGAGAGAGAGAAGAAGAGTAATTAATAAAGAACGAGAGTGAGATATGAGGAGAACGTGGGCGCGGTTTCCGTGTCTCCCATTCTCGACCACCCTTTTAAACTATTCTTCTCATCTCCTTGGCCTAAGAGCTCTACTGCTAAACTATGCTCTCCTGGGAAGAGCTGCATTCGCTCAAATTTTTTCTGTAATTTGATTCTCAATCTCATTAATTAGCCGGTGAAATGTTCTCTACCTAGCTCTTAATGTTGCATATATATATCATGAACGCTTTGAATTTAGGGGAAGAGAATGCAAAATCATGATAAGATCAACTTGGCAAACAGATACAGATATATATGTTATGAATGGATAAATGTACATCTATTTGAATTTTGGTGACTACACTATATGTTACCCTAAACCCTAACTCCACGCAATCACATCATTAGCTATAGGGTTTATGCTTGAGAGTGTGACTTAAATCATTAAACAAAGAGAATAATTGCAAACAAAATAAGAATGATTGTTGTGACCACCCAAATATATACATCTTGGAATATTCATCGTTTCGAGAATTATATGTGTTATGGTCAAAAGGTCCAAACAAAATTCAAATGATAAATATGTTGTGGCTATATATGAAATTAATGAAATTGTAAATGTACATAGATGTAACATATATTAGTTGAAAATGTGTTGTAATGTGGTATTATAGGTTAACAGCAGCTTAATAAAAACACATGTAGAAAGAAAGCCGGTTTTTGGGGAATCAAACATGGCAACTTTCAACCCAACTACTCCACTAATGAGAACCTGTGGTTTAATAATTATGTAGTTTTGATTTTGTTAACAAACATTGAGAGACAAACACAACTCATTGAGCACTAATAAATTAATTACCAAATTCAATGACCCTTATTAATTGCAGTTGTTACTAATTTTGAGGAAGACCCACCCCTTCCTTCTTAATTTCTGCCTTTATGCTATAACCAAGAGCTAATCTTTTCACTCTATTTCCCTTCTTGCCCTTCTGTATATGTCATCTCTACTATAAAGTTTAATTGATAATCACTAATTAATTATTAACTCCTCAATTATTGATACATTTCAATTGTTTCAACATATACCCTAAATGTAAGGGCCGTTAATCATCTCTAATAAACAATTATAATTATAGTTCATTAGAGGTAAAGTTAACACAACACAATCACTAATGAAATGACCTTTAATAAATAAAAAAAAAAAAACCTATTCTTTGATTTCTATTTGGATTATGAAGCATCAATTTATGGCAAATTGACCCCCTCAATGTCTTCTTCTTCAAGAGATTGACATCAAATGCCAATCATAGAAGAGATTGATCGATGTTCAAAAATTGGATCAGAAGTTAGCTTTGATCAGTTGGATGGGGGAGAGTCAGAAACGACCAATCCAAAGTAGAACTAGTACAACGCACGTGCATATCACGTAAAAATCAATATACATGGGAAGAAATATCGAAGGGTTAATGGCCACCCCCACGTGCCATGTCCATGAGAACCTAGCCGAAAGGTAATATTAGAGAGGAGGAGGGTCACGTGCAGGGGATCCAATGGCCTCATAAGTGTCTAAAAGTTGAGAGTGAGTGTGTATGTGTGCGCTTACTGCTCAGCTCAACTGACAAAATATTCCTCTTTTGCCACATTCAATTTTAAGTGTGCATTTTTGTTGATTGGTCAATGGTCAAAGATGCAGAGATAAACAACCAGAGGATGGGACAGGGCTGAGGCTCAGGGTCAGCGTCCCAGCCGCACGAGGGGATCTCTCCGCACCCCTCTGTGACTCAGGCCCACTTTGGCTCTCCTCTTATTTATTCATCTACTTGTGCTATTGTATGGCCCATGTCCTTATTTTTAAGGGCTTCCTCACGTGCATACCCTTTTTTTTATATATAGACTAGTTAACTCAAGTTCAGAGGCTCGTGAGATCATTTCAGGACTATGATCACCATTCCACTATGTTATTTCGTATATGTTTCTATGTCATACTATTTAAAAATCGCGCAAAATCATCTGCTTTGCTGCCATCTAATTCCTTGACGTTATCACGTAGAGAGCTGCTTGCAAATACTTCAAAAACTGGTGTGACTATCGTGGACAAAGTTGTGAGTTCTGTTTGAATGGTTTCCCCCGAGATTAGGCCCTCGTCACATCGATACCATTGGAGGGAGATGTTATTCATTCAGTTATTAGATATTACAAGTTAAACATGATCTATGTAGCAAAGGTTTTTCTCATCTACATGCAAATTCATCCAATCATTGAACATCACATCAACGCGTGTGAGATGCGCACAATCCATACTCCATGATTGAATGTTAAACACGAGGCTGAGGCTGCTGGAGAAGGATTTTTTCCTCTATTACACATGTTTTTGCAAGCTATGATCACCTTAGCATAATGGCAGCCTAAGATAGACGGTCAGTCTATCACGTATACAAATGTCTATCAGAACAACATATTGGATCGAGCCTAAACACTACCACATCATACAGATTTGCCATTTCTAAGGTACAACCAATTTCAGAGAGCTTATATAAACGGTTAGACACTAACCATATCCGGGGTTCTGGTATTACGTCATAGTCATATCAAGCATATACAACAAACTATTAAACTAAGAAGAAAAGTAGGGATGCATCAGACCATTAGAATGGCTGTTATCCTGTCATTAGACTGCTAATGAAGTTCTATTAGTGTTCTATACAATCATTATTTCCAAATCAGACAAAAAAGTATAATAATTTTCCATTAATAATCACACTTTACACCTCCCCAGGTAATCACTTTTTCAGATATTGTTTACTCATAATGTCTATCGTGTTGTACAAACAAATCGACTTGACCTGAAGATGATATAATGATACAGCCAAGCACGGACAAAATGTAAATCAAAAGAATAAAATCTAGTGTCAAGGCTTCTGAGCAGAAAACATGATAAAAGATTGCTGAACTTTGCTTGTGTAGTTGGTTAGGCCGCATGATGTGCACAAGTCTTCAATCTCTTCTTCTGTCAAATAACTATAGGTCTGCAGAATCCTCTGCATTTCAATAAAATATATAATGGTATCAGTTAAAAGATCCTTCTGAAAAATATCACAACCCCACAACTCCAAAAGCAGAAACCTCTAAAAAATCAAAGCTTATCCAACAAAAAAACGAAATATTTGAGTATAAGGCTACTCCATAAAATACTGATGGATAAACCTAGTCTTCATTTGATATATATACTCTCGCCAGTGCATACACTACTACTCAATTTGGGGATGGTATAAGAAGTCACTAGATAACAACAAAGTAGTACCTGTCTTAAAGCCCGTGCTATCAAAGGAGTGGAAGAAGTGTATCGAAGAAAAGTGGTTCCAACAAATACTCCACCACTGCACAATACACGGCTGATTTCTGCAACCTGACAGATGCATGAGAAAATAAAACCATTAGTAAAGCAGTTCTCTATGTATTTAAAATGGTACAACTGACAATAAAAATAAAAAGTAATACAGTAACATGGCTCAAAAATTTTGAGCATAATTTAAAAATAAATAAAATTGCAAAACATCATTTATGAACAAGGACTTGCATGTAGAGTAGAGTCTTAAGCCACTTGGATGCTGCCTGCCAGCCCACTGGTGAACCATCTCTAAGCTAATAACTTTTCTCATCATTGACAAATAATTTGATTAATTAAAGCAACACAATTATCTGATCAAGACAATAATGACTTGTGGCTCCCAGCTGCCGTTTGCCACACACTGTCATAAAGATTATATGATCTGTTGTACACCGCCAGATGAGTCACCAAACATCGTTGACGGAGATTCTAACAAAATTAATGCAGTCCAGTGATACTTTTGCAATCATCCATTGAGACATCAGCCGTCTTTTTTTTTTTTTTTTTTGGGATAACTGTAATGCACCTCAACGCCAGAATCCAATAGTCAACGAAAGGCAGAATTTTTAAGCTCCACTAGAAGGGTTCCAACCTGAGACCTCGATGCAGCCAAGCACCAGGTCCCAGGCCTCACACCATCTGGGCTGCCACTTGGGGGCCTTAGCCATCTTTCACCACAGAAAGTATGTGATCACCATTCAGCTCTCCCAAAAGGATACTTTCCTAAAGGCTATAGGATTTGCTCACAATAGCATTTGTTCCTTCCCAGACCCCACCCTAGATTTTGACCATGTTTTGGCCTTCATCCATTATGAATGTAGAGAACTTTCGAAGCTATGGCCATGCTCAGGGTCCATAAGATTTAAACAATCAAGTTTCGTCAATGAGCAAAATCCAGACAATATGAAATATTACTCATTGATGAGGAATAGCTCTATCCGTCACAACAATAATTCACAATCAAGATTGGTACAAGATGTCAAATTAAGTATGAGTGCATCGGTTTATTTTCTCACAGCATTTGAAGGAGATGGCCAGCAGTGTAAGGCTGCACCAGCATGAATGGCATCAACAGACCCAGATGAAAAGGGAAGCCTAGAAACATCTGCCCGAACAAGGGCAAGATTGCTACACATAATCAGATGAATCATGAATTAGATCTTCTCTTACTCAGAACCCTACGTTGCAAAAGTGAAACTGGATTTTATATAAGCTTTTTAAATTAGAGAATCTTAGAGACAATGCATAAACTTACCTAGTCAAAAAGGTATCATCTTGTTTAATGAAATCATAACATTGAAGAAGCATATTTTCTGAAAAATCAAGAGCAACAACTCCAGAATAGGTCCCCGACTTTGCGAATTTTCTGGAAAATAAGCCACTGCCACAGCTAACATCAACTAGCAGGCCACCTTCAACAGATCTAAAGTACTTCTGAGCCATTTTGAACTGCATTCGACATAAATCATCATCTAAACTTTACAAAACATATTTACAAACACCATCAAACAATATATTCAATGAAGAAGTTTCTACTGAAAGATTTAACGCTACCTACACAATTAAAATCATTATGAAGATGAGGATAAAATACCTCTTCATCAGGACCAGGAAAGCCACTTCGATTGAAATTCTGTCGCCAGCCCCTCTCATACAAAAAGGATACAAATGGACTCCTACCAAAGGAGAAATCAAAGAAAAAGACATAAAGCATTTTCTCTAAATTTCTTTCATGTCACAAACTGTCAAATTGAAGCAAGATTTCACCATTCACTAGAACAAAACTTCAAATGGTATCATCCCCTTGAGAAGACTATAGAATTAAAACAAGATAATCCATAGGAATATACCGGAATAGCTCAGTCGAAGCCGGCTTGACCTCAGTGTAGTCCTTCAATCCAGCAATAACAGTAAGATCAAGATAGTTATCTTTGCTTGAATAAGGCTTCTCACATTTTCTACACTTGAAACCTGACCTATAGATAGCTCGGCTGCGGGGGAGGGGGGAGGTGAGGGGAATTTTCCCACATCAAAAAAACACCATGAAAGTACAAACTTGGTATCAAAAACACAAACTTACAAGTTTAGACCAGGAGGTCCTTTTCTAATGAGCGGTTCATAACAAATTGGGCAAGAAAACAAGTCACCTTCCAATGTTTGATTCCACTCACTGCTAACATCCTGAAATTAACTCCGAAGCTTCTTAAATATCCTAAGAAGATGAAGTTTTCATGTTAAATAAAGAAGAAAAACTAGAGCAATTACCGGTTGAAGACCAACAGAGCAACGGATGGTAGAAGAAAAACAGCGGAGACGGGGAGGAAATCGGGAGTTGGGTGAAGGGTAGGGGTGTTTTGGGAAGAAAAATTGTTGAAGAGGGTGAAGAGAAGACCAAGAAGCCATTGCCATGGGGAGTCTTCTTCTTTCTCTTGTCGAGTTCAGATATTGTATGTGTACGAGCTTGAGTTCATTGGTTCGTTACTTTCGAGCTCCGTTTTGTTTGTGTACGGGAAAATGGTAACGCAAACCACTTCAGCGCCTCTTATTGTACTCGCTTATATTTAAATATATATTTATGTAGTGTAATAATATTTATACAAATCATCTAAACAAACCTAAACCTACTCGATAAACCTACTTGTATAAATTAATATACCATAATTTAATTAAATAAATAAATCTTCACTCATTTAAATTATATTAATTAATTAATAAAAATGATGTAATAATTATTTAATAATATCATATATCATGTCGTAGTTATACATATAAATAAATAACTTAAACAAAGCAGAGAAATAATATCTCCATCAAGCTTCAAAGAGCAATTATTTGGAGATGGGTTCTCCTGATCAATCAAATCCACGGATGAAAGAAAGAAAAGACGAAAGATGGAGGAGAAGGAGATATTCGACAATCTAAAGGAAGGTAAAACATTAAAAGACATAACATAATAACAACTACTTAAACATGCTATACTAAAACAACTAAATCAAACTAAACATGCATTACTTGAACTAATAAAATAATTAAACTAAGAAAGCAATTTAAACTAAACATACTTAATTAAAGTAGTTAACCTAAACATGCTAATATTAATCATACATCATTAAACCCTAATAAGAAGCATTTAACTAAGACAAGAAATATTAATTAGGCCCTCAAAGCCTACCTGGAAGAGTGATTTCTCCTTTCAAACTTCTTCAAAACTCAAATCAAAACACTAATTACTCTTTTAATGAAAGAAAGCAAATTTTAGAGTATTTTTCTCAATGTTCGCATACCTTACACAATGAAAAACATTGTTTTCTTATATAGGGACTGGATCGGAGCATGAAAATCACGTTTTTTTCGATGTGGTATCTTGAGTACACACATGCGTGTTTACTCCCCTTTTTAGGTTTTTTGTAAGTTGTTTTCGGAGAATTGTCCCACACATATTCGCATCCTAGAGATACATGTCTGTACTCACAGATGCACATTTTGAGTGTTTTTCATCGCCCATTCATCCTCCAAGTCCAAATACGTCTTCCGATCAAAATCACTCTTATCGACTGTCATTTGTATAAATAGCTTATAAGACAGGTACCATTAATTTATATATTATATAATAAACAAAACTTTATTACTTTATATTTACAATTTAAAAATTTCAAGTATTAATTAACAATTTTGTTTTGTGGGATTATAACTTGGATATGCTGTTATACAAATTATGATAATTTTTTTTTAAAGCATTACTATTTCGAATTTAAATTTATCCTTTTATGATTATATTCATAAATTTATTATATTTTTTGTGCATATTTTTTCAATTCTCAATTACCCAGCCAAACATTTATTTATTTATTTTTAAAAATTAGAATTAGAAACCAATTTTGGAATTTAGAACTTATGAATTATAAGGTTAACAAATTTAAATAGGTTACTAAGGTTATCGCTAATTGTGAGTCATTTTAAGACAACGATCTTGTTTTTACCCTTAGCTTTCGAGTAAATATAATTGGTGGTTAGAGAAACTTAATTAATGAAAAAAGAGAATGAAAGCAAGCCTAAACATAGAAGTGAAAATCTATGTGCCCACATCTCCTTAACAGCTTAAGTGAAGCGAAGATAATGAGAGCATCCTAATCCATCTTTTTATTATCTATTACTTTTATAAGGTCAAATTTTATTATAACCAAGAAAATGGTGGGTTGCTAAATGTAGAGCATATAATTGCTAAAAACATTTAAGTAGTAAGCCCATCCTAAGATGAATGCTCTCCTATTTTGATTTCCCTAGATAATACATAAAGGGTAACATGAGGTTATTTGCACCTCAAATTTTATTTTGAATGTCCATCTTCTAAGTACGCTGTACAATTAAATTTTTCTAAACTATGCTTATACTCAACTCATGGTTATAATTTAAACAATATTATCTTGTAATGAAGATAAATTTTAATGGATTATAATTAATTGTAAAAAAAATGCAAAAAAAAGCAATAAAAATTCTTCAAACTATTTTAAATATTAATGTAAATATGTTCATGCATGATTTTGTACTTCAAATTTTTAAAATATTATTGATTTTTATTTTTGTTCAATTAAAAGTTGATATATTGAATTTTATTGTTTAGTTGATGTATGTTTGTGCAAAATTTTGTACACCCAAATTAAAGGGTTGATATATAGTTTTGTACATATATTTAAAAATAACTTGGATGTAATATATCGGGGAAAATATAGATAGGAGCTAAAGTTTAGTAGGTATTTTGAGATTTAATCAAAGCCTTTTTTTTAATTTTTTGTTGATTATTTTTTTTAAGCACTAGCTAAATTATTAAGTTGTTAAATGTCTAGTTGTCTAATAAAGATAGATAACAACTCATCATCCTTATTATCATTAGGGGTGACAATTTGGGTAACGACACGAAAATTCGATATGATATGACGCGAAAATTTACGGATTTGGGTTTACCTTAATTATATTTGCGTCGAAATTTTCAACCTGTTTAATAATCGTGTCATGCTCATGTTGAGTGCCTTTGACCTACGAACACGATTATGACACGAATCCATTTATTATACGAATTTGTTTATGACATGCATATATATTAAACACGATTAACACGAATATAAATTAAAACATGATTAACACGATTATTGACACAAATAATATTTTATAATTTATATATATATTAAATAATACAAATTCAAAATTATAATATTTTATTATATTAATATAATTAGAAGAACACTGGACACAACACCTTTAATTTCTAATTTCCTAAATTTGAAGTTTGTATTATTTTTTGGTATTTAGTTTTGTTTAATTTTGTATATTATGTTATAGCCATTTTGTTTAAAAATAGGTTTTAAGGTATACTCGAGTAATAATCGTGTCATAACTGAAATCATGTCGTAACTATAAGTGGGTCATGTTAATCATGTAAACATGTCATAATCATATTAGACAGGTCGTGTTCGTGTCTAAAACGAATACGACCCGTTTATTATTCGTGTTTGCATGTCGTGTCGTATTACCCGTTTAATAATTATTTTGTGTTCGTGTTGACCTTTTATAATACGAATAATGAACGGATCACGTTTATGTTTGATCAATCTTTATCGTATCACAGCTTAATACGATATAACATGACACGAATACGACTTGCGAATATGAATTGTCACACCTAGTTATCATTAATCAAATATTGGTCGACGACAAAATAAACATGGAAAGAAAAAGAAAACAAATATTAAGGACTCAGCTATCATTGGGCATTTGGGTTGGGGGCATGATTCTCGCTTTGGCTTCCAGAGGTCGCGTGTTCGATTCTCGGAAGTCTGATTTTTCTCTAATTATTTTGGCTTGATAACCAGGCCGCAGGTAAAGGAGCCAAGCAGATAAAGCTGAAAACAGAAGGAAAAGTCAAACCATACTGTCACACGCTCAGAAGATAAAGCAAACCCTCATCTGGTTTGAAGCCTTCCATGGCTACTACCTTTAAACCCTCACTTCCACTATCATTTTCACCAAGACAATCTTTACCCTCTTCAACTCCTTCCGTTTCTTGCAAACCTTTTTTAAACTTCATGGGAGGAGCACAAGGCTTGGTCACTGTCTCAGTTGCATTCAATCCTCAAGGCAACTTTGACATCTCTCTCTTTGAAGATGATGAGAGTAAGTTCCTTCTTGCTTTCGTTTTCTATTTCTACTTTTACGAGTGCACTCTTTACATTACACTGGTTGTAGCTAAGTGCAACAGAACTTAAAAATGTTTTGAAAAATGACTTCTATATATGAGAAATTAGGATATGCCCCAAGGATTATCACACTATATCTGCAAATTTGTCGAAAGTGAAAAGTAACCGAATGGTGAGAATCGAGACCGATTTAATTGAGATTATCAAGAGTGATGCAAGGACAAGGAGATTCCAATTAAAAAATTTATAGCTTCTATACATGTTCAGAAAAAACTTAAGGTTTAAGATTGACATTTTGAGTCTAACAAAAATAAAATCTTTTGCAGATTCGTCCAAAGTTGAACCTCCAATGCCCCCAACAGAAGGCCGATTCGAAGTAGTTATTGATAACAATACCATTAGCAGTCTCGATTTATCTCCATTTAACAATGTCACTGGGATTACTTCACCTTCATTAGGTAATCATTATATGTTGAACAAACCAATTAAGCTTAAATTTTGTTTGATACAAACATGACACTGACAGATTTTTTGTTCCAATATTGTTGTAGCTGAGCCAAAAGAGTTTCTTGAACGAACAATTGGGTTTACCATTGACTATAAGAGAGAAGATCCAAATGATCCTCGAGAACTATCAGAATTTCCTGATATAAGACTTTGGTTTGTGAGACTTGATGCTACTTATCCATGGTTGCCTGTGTTGTTGGATTGGCGGGCTGGAGAGCTTGCTCGTTATGCTGCCATGCTGGTTCCTCACCAGGTAATTGATAATTGACAGAGAGATTAATTTCATGGTTCATTTGGCCTGATGTTGAATCTTCTGTTTGGCAGATGAGTATGAGGATGGGAGTTGTCTTCAATCCTGAAGGCCTGGAACTTTTTGTTATGAAGAAAGTGTTTACTGTCTACTCTTGGTTGAAACACCACCATATTCCAAAGCCAAGATTGAAGACAAGGGACATGGCTCGTATGCTTGGATTTGGAATTGAAGATCAACTTTTCGATTTCGTGGATAAAAATCCTCTTGAACAATCATAATCCAGGAAATCAAATGCTTCTAGTTTTCCAGTGTATCTTTAAAAGAATCCGCTTCCAAGGATGAGTGTTGATGATCAATATCAAAATGTCCTGCAAACTACAAGATTGATTCACTAGAGCTGGAGAGATTAGATAACTGAGAAGTGATCCCTATAATTGCCCATCAGAGCTTCAGCTTGCTGGCCAAGGTCATTATCTACTGCAAGTTTACTTGGTAAAGGGATTTGCAATTTTTTTTTTCTCATTGCACAGCATCATATACGTATGCTGCCTATATTTCTGAATATATGTATTCTGCATTATAAGTTTGCACCAGATATGGATGAAGAAACTTTAAAGACAGATTTCAATTTTTATATATATATATGCCATCAAAAGTTTCTCTAAACATTTCATGCCTTCAATTATTGAATCTCTTAATCTTTCCAAACTTGTCTGAAATGCAGACCTATAAAACTTCTCTGCTACATGTTCCTGTCAACTTTTTCCGTTATCAAATCTGCACATTTCTCATTAATCAAGAGAAATATACATTACATTTATGCAAACTCAAAAGAGGGAAAAATAAAAAAAAGCATCCCTAGACTAATTGAACTTTGGACAAATGAATGAGGCCACTAATTAGTCTAGATAAGCCAGATGTTTTTATATCCTAAAGGTGGAAGCTGTGGCCGGAATCGAGTTTCCCAACTCTCGTCTCTTTCAGAATAATCCTCCTGACAATACTACCAAGACTATACTATAATAGACGCTAGGCTTAGTAGTTGGCATATGCTGAAATTATTTTTGTAAGCATAATACCATTCTCATGTCTCCATGGTTAATTTGCACGGAAATATGAAGACTGGCTGGAACTATAAACATCCTTTTCACCATGTAGATAATTAACACAACAAAATTACTAGAAGTGATTTATGAGTTGGAAACATAGAACAAGTTGCAGCACTTGGAAATTGTCAACATTTTATAACTACCCTCTAGGCTACAAATGATCTCTGCTATGCATGCGAGGGTGGCATTGAAATGATACAACAAAACAACATTTTCTTCAAGCCTTGTCTGGAACCTTAAATGCAATTAGACAAGAAACCTACACGGCAGCTCCTAGGTCAATACATCCAACTTAATTGATTACTTTCTATTATGTTATACCTTTGTTTCTTCCTAGTCTAGTGCCATAAAGAGACAAATTAAACTAACTATGAATCTTGGGGTACAATTTATTATTACGAGAACAAAGCACTAATCACCTGTTGGCATGTGTAGCCGATGGGTGTTGGATGTATTAGGAAATTAAATATCTAATGTTAAGCCCACTGTATGTTCTGAAGCTACGATCGTAATTACATAAGACAAAACTATAGCAGTTATATTAGATGTAACGAAATATAAATAAAACTGCATGAAGGAAATTAACGTGGTTCGACTATAATAAGCCTATATCCATGGATAGCCAAGCTGTAATTCACTATGATGTTCACGTTTACAAGGACTAGGACTTTAATTCTGATGAACTCGTAGTTCATTCACACTCACCTATCTTATATAAACAGTATTCTAAACTCCTAGAACTTCATCCATAGCAAACCAATTCCTATCCTAGCTGTTCTTCCCATTATTTGAGTCCCTCTCAAATTGTACTACACGTTTCCAATCATATAACCACACTCTTTTAGTTAATCACAAACATGATAAGTGAATAAGACTCATCACACTCAAGCTAAACTTATACAGCTTACTAACATAAACCATTACAGGACATAAGCATAAGTCTCCTAGTTATATGCGACTTATCCATCAATCTTTTCGTATTGAATAAGGATTTTTTAAGATCTTTTCTAATAATAATTATCCTGCAAATCTTACACATATAAGAAAGATAAATCATGTTAGGATATTGTAAAAATCAAGAAGATATAATTATATTCCTAAAGTGAGATTAAATCAAAACTTTCCTAAAGTAAATTTAAATATGAAAACAATATCCAGTTACTTTATACAAAATGAAAGTAGTTTCAAAAAAGGAAACTAAAATATTGTAAGTTTTGTATTCTCTCAAACTACCAACTCATCAATGCTACATAGATTCACGATGACACATGGCAGTCCACATGATATTGTTCTAACAATCTCCCCCTTTGGCATGTAGTGAGAAAAAACACAAAGTAAAATAATATGCATAAAATCAGTTAGGCATAACATGACTGTAACAGAATAACATATCAAAACTGTTGACCCAGGTATGGCAACCCAAGAGGGTAGGGGGGGGGGGGGGGGTGGTGAATTGGGTTTTTATTTATCAAAACGGATTTAGAAAACTTTTTTGAAAGATCAAAATTAGTTTACTCTTTCTTTGAAAATAAAGGTGAAGAAGATGAAATTAGAATTTATCAAGATGCAATCAAAAGAATAATAATGATGAACAATCACAAGTGCAAGTAAATGTAAAAAGGAAAGTGATAGAGAGAGTGCAAACTCAATTTACGTGGTTCGGCAAACCTTGCCTACGTCCACGGGCTCCTAGCTCCACGAGCTAAGCTTTCCACTAAGTTGTAGAAATCTTTACAACTTGCTTGATGAACAACCTCACCAAGACTTTTTCTTCCAACTCTTGATAACACCACACCAAGAGTTCTTCTTGATGAACAACCTCACCAAGGCAACTTCCTTCAACCCTTGATAACACCACACCAAGAGTTCTTCTTGATGAACAACCTCACCAAGGCAACTTCCTTCAACTCTTCATAACACACAACAAGAGTTCTCTCAAGGATAACTATTATCCTTTACAATAATATCTCACTCTCACCACAATACAAGAACAAAGATAATTTTTACAACAAAAGTATAACTCTCTTCAAAGAGTAGATAAATAATATAAAAGCTCTCTAGACTTGATATTTCTCTTGCTTTTTGCTTGATAAAATGCTTCTCTTGCACTTGTTGAATGCATGGGAGAATGGCTCCTTTTATAGGCAAATGAGATGAACTTAGTCAAGTAAAGACACCAACTCCAAATTTTCTGCCCACCATAAAAACGTAATATTTTCTACCATTTTTGTCAATGTTCCGTTTGAAATTTGAAAACATATGAAAAGATTTTCAGTTTGAATAAGCTTTCCAACGCATCAAGAATCAAGTCATTTGGATATCTGTAGCTCAAGATATGGCCAAAACACCATTCGGTGCTCATGTGACTTGATTTTCTTTCTTGTGTCAGTCCACCAAATTGAATGATAATTCTGTCAGCTTCTGTTTGAAATTGAATTTCTTCAAAACATGAAAGATCTGCATATTTGAATAATCTTTCCAAAACATTAAGAATCAAAGTATTTGGATATCTCTATCTTAAGATATGGCCAAAACACCATTCGGTGCTCATGTGAGTTGATTTTTCTTCTTTGTGTCAGTCCACCGAATTGCATGTCAAATATGCCGGCCTTCTGTTTGAAATTTGAATTTTTTCAAAACATATGAAATGTTCTTCATTAAGTCATCTTTCCAATGCCACAAGAATCAAGTCATTTTGATTTTTCTAGCTCAAGATATGTCCAAAGGAGTATTCGGTGCTCATGTCAGCTGCTTCCATTTGTCTTTCAACTTGCATGATGATTTGGACAACCTTGCACTTGAAATTTGAATTTCATTAAAACATATGAAATGTTATAAATTGAGTAAGCTTTCCAAAGGCTCAAGAATCACGTCATTTGGATATTTGTAGAGATATATATGACCAATTGATTGAACATTGCTCATGTGTCACATTCCTTGAGTTAATCCTTGTTCTTAAACTTTGGTGCCTTTAACATGTAGTCTTCTCCTTAGCTTCAACACTTCATTTTAATAAGCCTCTTCTTGATTTTACAATTATTTCAATGATATTACTCTTACACATAAATAAACATGTTAGTAAATCATAATGAATCAATGTGTATTGTTATCATCAAAATTATCATGTAGCCTTAGGGCTAACAATCTCCTCCTTTTTGATGATGACAAACCATTGATTGCTTTCAAATAATATCTAAAATAAGAATGAAAATAAAATCAAAATAACAAAAAAATGGCACTTGTTATGAATATAAGCAATCCAACTATTTCTCCCCCTTTTGTTATCATCAAAAAATGTAATCAAATTAACTACTCCCCTAAATATATTCTCCCCCTTAACATATGCTACCATTCAAAGATTATCTTATTAAAGCAAAATTAAGACATATCCAACATGCCTAATTCTCTTCTAATTATGGAAAATCTATCTTGACTAAGGGGTTTAGTAAATATATCGGCTAATTGTTTATCGGTGGGAATAAATTCTAAAGAAATATTACCTTTTTGCACATGATCTATAATAAAATGATGTCTAAGCTCTATATGCTTAGTCCTAGAGTGTTGTATGGGATTTTTTGAAATGTTGATGGCACTTGTATTGTCACATTTGATGGGAATATGATCAAATACCACACCATAATCTTTTAAAATTTGTTTCATCCAAAGAGATTGTGCACAACAACTTCCTACTGCAATATACTCGGCTTCCGCGGTTGATAAGGCAACAGAATTTTGTTTTCTACTAAACCATGAGACTAATGCATGTCCTAGAAAATGGCAAGAGCCACTAGTGCTCTTTCTATCAAGAAGACTTCCAGCAAAGTCCGCATCGAATAACTAATTAGATCAAAATTATCACACTTAGGATACCAAAGACCTAGATTTATGGTTCCAAGAAGATATCTAAATATCCTTTTGACAGCCTTAAGGTGAGATTCTTTTGGACAAGATTGAAATCTAGCACACATACACACACTAAACATAATATCAACTAGCAGTTAAATACAAAAGAGAGCCAATCATACCTTGATATTTTGTTACCTCAACATCTTTTCCTTTCTCATCTTTGTCAAGCTTGGTTAATGTACCCATAGGTGTGTTATATGTCCTTGAATTATCCATGCCAAACTTCTTGAGAAGATCTCTTGTGTATTTAGCTTGATTAATGAAGATCCCATCTATTGATTGCTTGATTTGAAGTCCAAGGAAGAAATTTAATTCTCCCATTAAGCTCATTTCAAATTCTTGTTGCATGCACTTAGAAAATTCCTCACACATAGAGACATTAGTAGCACCAAATATAATATCATCAACATAGATTTGAACAATTAATAAATCATCATTTTTTGTTTTAACAAAAAGAGTAGTATCAACTTTTTTCATTTCGAAACCATTATCAATGAGAAATTTGCTCAATCTATCATACCATGCTCTTGGTGCTTGTTTCAAGCCATAAAGTGCCTTTTTGAGTTTGAAAACATGGTTTGGAAAATCATGATTTTGAAAACCAAGAGGTTGCTCTACATATACTTCCTCCATAATGTAACCATTTAAAAATGCACTTTTGACATCCATTTGATATAATGTAAAATTTTTATAACATGCAAATGCACACAACATTCTAATTGATTCTAATCTAGCAACCGGTGCAAAGGTTTCCTCATAATCAATACCTTCTTCTTGATTGTATCCTTGAGCAACAAGTCTAGCTTTGTTTCTAATAATGGTGCCATTTTCATCTACTTTATTTCTAAAAATCCATTTAGTGCCTATAATAGAATGATTTTTGGATCTAGGGACTAATTCCCAAACTTGATTTCTCTCAAATTGATTCAATCTTCTTGCATAGTCAAAATCCAACTTTCGTCATTTTCGGCTTCTTTAAAAGATTTTGGTTCAAATTGAGAGACAAAAGCAAAATGATTACAAAAGTTCTTAAAAGAAGATCTAGTTTTCATACCTTGTGATGGTTCACCAATAATGAGATCTTTAGGGTGAGCTTTTGCATACCTCCATTCCTTTGGTAATTCTTGGGAAGAATCATTTACTTCCACAAGCTTTTCTTGTTGAAGTTGTAATTCATCTTGGCTCGTTTCATCAAGCCTTGATTCCTTGATTTGCCTTTCTACCTCAACAATATCATCATCTAAATTCTTTGAAGAAATAACATTAGTTTCATCAAATTCAACATGCATAGATTCTTCAATAGTAAGAGTCTTTTTGTTAAAAACTCTATATGCTTTACTATGGTTGGAGTAGCCCACAAAAATTCCAACATCGGCTTTTGCATCAAATTTTTCAAGGTTATCATTAGTGTTTAAAATAAAACATTTACATCCAAAAACTTTAAAAAATCCAATGTTGGGTTTTCTTCCTTTCCAAAGTTCATAAGGAGTTTTCTTTATTAAAGCTCTAATATGTACTCTATTGATTATAAAGCATGCGGTATTAATGGCTTCGGCCCAAAAATATTTTGACAAATTATTTTCAAGTAACATGGTCCTAGCCATTTCTTGGATAGTCCTATTTTTTCTTTCAACAACACCATTTTGTTGTGGAGTTCTAGGTGAGGAAAAATTATGCTCAAAACTATTTTCATCACAAAGATTTTCAAATGCAACATTGTCTACTTCACCACCATGATCACTCCTAATGGACACAATAGAATACCCTTTTTGATTTTGGACTCTTTTTGTAAATTTTAAAAAAGCTTGTATGGCCTCATTTTTAGTTTTCAAGAATAATACCCAAGTGAATCTTGAATAATCATCCACAATAACAAAAACATAATACTTTCCACCAAGGCTTTGAGTTCTTGATGGTTCAAATAAATCCAAATGAAGTAATTGTAGAGGTTTATTTTGTTGAAATAAATTTCTTTTGTTTAAAAAAAGTTCTCACTTGTTTTCCAAATTGACAAGCATCACAAATCTTATCCTTTTCAAATTTTATTTTTGGAAGACCATAAACTAAATCATTTTTAGAAAATTTTGAAATTGTGTCCATGCTAGCATGACCTAACCTTCTATGCCATAACCAAGCATCATGATTAACAATGAAACACTTTTCTACATGATCGTTAACATCAATATCAATTGTATAAATATTACCACATCTATTACCAACAAATAAGTCTTATTGTTACTAACATCCTTAATCACACATCTATTAGGCTCAAAAGTAACAAAATATCCCTTATCATACAATTGACTAATGCTAATCAAATCATGTTTTAAACCATAAACAAGCAAAACATCTTTAATAATAGGTGAAGAAGGGTTACCAATATCACCATGTCCGATTACCCTTCCTTTGGCATTATCACCGAATGTCACATATCCTCCTTTCTTCATGATTAATCTTGAGAACTTGGAGGCATCTTCGGTCATATGCCTTGAGCATCCACTATCTAAGTAACACTTGTGTTTGCCACTTTGTCTCTACAATCAACATTTAAGGAGTAACTTTTTGGTACCCAAAAGTTCTTGGGTCCTTGGGGGTTAGTTATGGCACTTTTTGGAACCCATATTTGTTTCAAATTAGGATTTCTCTTAATATAGCAAGAATGCACTTTGTGTCCTTTTCTTTCACAATAAGTACATGAATGATTAGGATTATTCCTAGAAGATGCATGGGCAAAATAATTTTTAAAATACTTTTGATTTTTATAGTTTTATATCCTAAACCTCTTTTATCAAAAACACACCTTTGGTTTTGTAACATAGAATTCAAATTTTTTGTGCTTTTTGTAAAACTATCAACAATATTTCTTAACTCATTATTTTCCTTTTTCAAACTAGCATTTTGTTTCTCCAATTTATCAAAATCTTTTTGTTTTAAAATGTCATTTTCAGTTTTTAATAAATGAATTTGACTTTCCAAACTTTCAAAATCTTTTTGCTTTAAAATTTCATTTTCATTTTCTAAAGCTTCATTTATTTCTACCACCTCTTCTAATTGAGATAACATGATTTTTGACTTCTTTTTGAAAGCATTAATTTTTGAATTTTGCTTATCAACTTGTACATGTAAATTTTGGAGTGCTTCAAGTAATTCATCATATGAAAGTTTAGGATCATAGTTTAGAATACTTACCTCATCTTCACTTAAAGCCATGAAGCACATGTTTGCCACTTCGCAATCTTCTTCTTCGGTGGAGATAGCTTCACTATCATCCCAATTTGTGGCTTTCATTTCTTTGGATTTCTTGTTTTGACTCTTGAAGTAAGGACAATCCATCTTTACATGTCCCGGTTTCTTGCACTCATAGCAAGTGACTCGATCATTTTTCTTATCTTGCTTTGAGCTTTGCCCTTTGTACTCCCTTCTAGAATTCTTCTTGAATCCTTGGTTTCTTCTAATCATCCTTTTTAGCTTTCTTGTGATGAATGCAAGATCTTCATCATCTCCTTCATCGTCGGACTCATCATCTTCTTTTGTTGAAGATTTGAAAGCGATATTTTTCTTTTCTTGAAATCTTCTTCATTCTCCTTCAAAGTGATTTCATGAGTCATGAGAGAACCCATAAGTTCTTCTAATGGTAGTTTGGTGAGGTCCTTTGCTTCTTGAATTGCCGTCACCTTTGGCTCCCAAGATTTTGGTAGAACCTAAGAATCTTTCTCACTATTTCAACATTAGAATAAGATTTACCAAGAGATTTCAAACTATTAATAATATCCGTAAATCTAGTAAATATTTCAGAAATTTATTCATCCGATTTCATCTTAAAAAGCTCATAACTATGAACTAGCATACTAATTTTGGATTCATTAACATGACTAGTTCCTTCATGAGTTACTTCAAGTGTGTGCCATATTTCTTGTGCCGTAGAACAAGTAGATATTCTATTAAACTCATTTCTATCTAGAGCACAATATAACACATTCATAGCTTTAGCATTCAAACTCAATTTCTCTTTATCATCTTCACTAAACTCTTTAGGTTCTTTAAGCATGCTTTCTCCATTTTCAATTTTGGTAGGAACAAAAGGTCCTTCCAAAATAATAGACCACAAATCATAAGCAAAAAGATTTCAAGGGGAAACTACTCATTCTAGTTTTCCAATAAGAGTAATCACTTCATTAAAAAAGCGGGTCTAGAGATAGACAGTCCCTCAACATATGAAGTGAATTAAAGTGCCATAGCTTCAAAATCGGTTAAGATTTAAAAAAAAATTGAGCAACCTTGCTCTGATACCACTTGTTGACCCAGGTATGGCAACCCAAGAGGGGGGGTGAATTGGGTTTTTATTTATCAAAACGGATTTATAAAACTTTACAACTTGCTTGATGAACAACCTCACCAAGACTTTATCTTCCAACTCTTGATAACACCACACCAAGAGTTCTTCTTGATGAACAACCTCACAAAGGCAACTTCCTTCAACTCTTGATAACACCACACCAAGAGTTCTTCTTGATGAACAACCTCACCAAGGCAACTTCCTTCAACCCTTGATAACACCACACCAAGAGTTCTTCTTGATGAACAACCTCACCAAGGCAACTTCCTTTAACTCTTGCTAACACACAACAAGAGTTCTTTCAAGGATAACTATTATCCTTTACAATAATATCTCACTCTCACCACAATACAAGAACAAAGATAATTTTTACAACAAAAGTATAACTCTCTTCAAAGAGTAGATAAATAATATAAAAGCTCTCTAGACTTGATATTTCTTTTGCTTTTTGCTTGATAAAATGATTCTCTTGCACTACCTGAATGCATGGGAGAATGGCTCCTTTTATAGGCAAATGAGATGAACTTAATCAAGTGAAGACACCATCTCCAAATTTTCTGCCCACCATAAAAACCGTAATCTTGTCTGCCATTTTTGTTAATGTTCCGTTTGAAATTTGAAAATCTGCAAAACATAAAAGATTTTCATGTTTGAATAAGCTTTCCAACGCATCAATAATCAAGTCATTTGGATATATGTAGCTCAAGATATGGCCAAAACACCATTCGGTGCTCATGTGACTTGATTTTTCTTTCTTGTGTCAGTCCACCAAATTGAATGATAATTCTGTCAGCCTTCCGTTTGAAATTTGAATTTCTTCAAAACATAAAAGATCTGCATATTTGAATAAGATTTTCAAAACATTGAGAATCAAAGCATTTGGATATCTCTATCTTAAGATATGGCCAAAAAACCATTCGGTGCTCATGTGAGTTGATTTTTCTTCTTTGTGTCAGTCCACCTAATTGCATGTCAATTATGTCGGCCTTCTGTTTGAAATTTGAATTTTTCAAAACATATGAAATGTTCCTCATTAAGTCATCTTTCCAATGCCACAAGAATCAAGTCATTTTGATTTTTCTAGCTCAAGATATGTCCAAAGAAGTATTCGGTGCTCATGTCAACTGCTTCCATTTGTCTTTCAACTTGCATGATGATTTGGACAACCTTGCACTTGAAATTTGAATTTCATTAAAACATATGAAATGTTATAAATTGAGTGAGCTTTCCAA
>SNVD02011252.1:0-55066 GCA_013180625.2 Boswellia sacra
AAGCAAATTCACACTAGCCCCAAGATCAAGTAAAGCTTGTTCAATTTTATGCTCTCCAATAACACATGAAATTGTAGGACAACCTGGATCCTTGTATTTCACTGTATTATTATTTTGAAGAATAGCACTTACTTGCTCAGCTAGAAAGGCCTTCTTTTTCAAATTCAGTTTTCTTTTCACAGTGCATAAGTCTTTCAAAAATTTTGCATAAGAAGGTACCTATTTGATCACATCAAGCAAGGGAATGTTGACCTTTACCTGTTTGAAAATTTCAAAGATTTTAGAATTGTGAGGTGGCTTCTTTTGTGTGGCTAATGCTTGAGGAAATGGAGGCACAGATGATGATTGGTTTCTTCTTCGCTATGTGTTGGGTTGGCCAGCCTTTCTCTGTCCTTTAGAGATCGATTCTTTTTCTCTCACAAGGATTGGGAAGTGTTTTTCAACAACCTTACCATTGCGAAAGGTCATGACTGACTTGGCTTGATCAAAATAATGGTTATTTGAACTCCTTGTATTTGAGCTAGATTGATCTTTGGGGTTTTGCAATGTTTGAGAAGGAAATTTTCCCTTCTCTTGGATGCTAAATGTCGATGCAAATTTTGCAAGAGTTTCTGACAAATTTGCTAATGTTTGAGCAGTTTGACTATTGAAAGTCTCTTGCTTGGTAATGAATGAATGCAATGTCTCTTCAAAGTCATTCCTAGGAGGAGGAGCATATGCATGATCATGAGAATTTGAAAATTTTGTCGTGTTTGAAAAGGACTTGTGAGATTGTGCATGATATCATTTTTCCAGCTAAAATTTGGATGATTTCTCCAAACAGGATTGTAGGTTTGTGAATATGGATTGTGATTTGGCCTTTTGAAAGTGTTCAAGGCATTGGCTTGCTCATGGAGACATTCCCTAAAGGCAGGCAAAGTTGGGAATCATCAGTAGAATGGTCATTGTCATTACAAATGTTACAGACAGTTTTTTGAATAGAATTCAATTGACCACTCTTTTTTATCTCTAAAGCCTCGACTTTATAGCAGGGATTGCATCATTTGGCCATTGAAGGTCATGGTTCCACATCCCTAAGGTGTAATACATCTATTGGATGTCGAGGTTTGGGCTTGCTTGGTACTCTAGTGCCAGAAGTGTCCCAATTTTGTGCCCTTTTCTCTAAGGAATCTAGGAAGTCAAGTGCCTTCCTTCAGGGTCTTTTTCTTAAATTCTCCTCTAACAGTAATTTACTAGTTGCCTATCTTGAGTTGTTATCCCTTTATAGAAGTATGCAACTACTCTCCAAGTCTCAAAACCATGGTGAGGACAGATATTAAGTAGTTCCTTATCCCTATCCCAACATTGGTAAAGGGTTTCCCCATGTTTTTGAGAGAAATCAGAAATTTGTCTTTTAAGAAAATTGTTGTCTATGGGTAGGAAAATTTTTTTTCAAAAATTGGTCGTGTTTCATCTCATTCCCATGCAAACTAAGGAATGTTCTGACCTCAATTTTGGTATAGCCACGTTCTAGACTTTATCTTTAAAGGAAAAAAGAAAAATAGCTTTAATCTATTGGGTTACTGCTACAATTGGGTCATGTGTAGGAGCTACATACCTCTTCAAAGAGTTTCAAGTGGGAATATGGGTTCTCCATGTCAAGGCCATGAAAAATGGGTAGAAGTCGAAACAAAACTTGGTTTGAAATTGAAATGGATTGAATCTGGAGGAGAAACTACACAAGATGGTGCACTAGTCCTTACCGGATTCATGTAGTCTTTGAGGGTTCTTCGTTGGGTTTGATCATTTTGTTGGGAACGATTGTCCCTTTCATCCGTGAACCTTTCCACTAGATTGTCGGCCATGTTTTCTAAGGAAGATGATGTTTTTTCTAACAAGTTTACCACTAGATGTTCGTGACCAAATTTTCATGCAAGAAAGAGAGAAGAAAAGAGAAGAAAAGATGAACACACAAAAAAATAAAAAATTTAGATCTAAGATGAGAAAAGAGAAACACACTTCAATTTTCACGCCAATGTTTTACCTTCCCCGGCAACGGCGCCCAAAAACTTGACACATCCAAAAAAGGATTGTCTCCCAAGTAGGAGTGTCGAAGTAATTAAAAACCGTGTGAGGACCGAGGTCGAATCCACGAGGCAAGGGATTTTAGCGTACAAATTTATTAAGATAAGAAATAGGATATGAATGATTCAAAGTGAATGACAAGATAAATCAATAAAATGTAAGATGGTAGCGTATTACCGACCATTCAAATATAAAACAAAAAGCAAGAGGAGGTAAAACCATCCATGAAAATAGGTGGTATAACCAACCATAGTAAATTAAAGAAGAATTTCATAAGGTGGTAGAACCTACCATAGTAAATAAAAAGTTCATAAACAATAGAATAATTAACATACAAGAGGAATTAACATAATAACAATGAAGGCTAAGGTTAGGGGATCCGCCCTTGATATTTCAAATAAGGATAATTAACCCATTTTAGTTATATGAATTATATTTGTTTCATTACTAATATTTATACCAC
Source organism: Boswellia sacra (assembly GCA_013180625.2). Classification (NCBI taxonomy): domain Eukaryota; kingdom Viridiplantae; phylum Streptophyta; class Magnoliopsida; order Sapindales; family Burseraceae; genus Boswellia; species Boswellia sacra. The sequence continues at coordinate 2,528 of SNVD02011252.1, forward strand.
TTCTTGTAAATGGGTTCAAGCATCCAATGTGCCAATCATCATATGTCTACAACAAATCAAGGTTCATAACTAGATTCGTGTCGGTAAGGAAGAACCATACATCATCTAGAAAGGATCCAAGCATTTGATGTGCCAAGGATTGTCGACAATGGATCAAGACCTCCACTTTACGAGTGGTGTCCAGATTGATTAAGAAATTAAATATAAATCATATTGAATAAACATCATAAGATTAAGATTATTAAGCACATATTAAGGGTTAGAGAATCCTTATTCTCATATCAAGGGTTTCACCCTTTCACCTTAGCAAAAGAGAAATTAGAAGAACATTATAATAGAAAGAAAATAAACTGCAAGAAAAAGGAAATTCATTAATAACATAAACACACAAAACACAATACAAGATCCTAGCCAAAGCCAAAAATGTTCCAGCCAAGGCCAAGATGCCCTAATGGGTCACAAGGCACCTCTATTTATAGATACATCCAGGGGCAAACTTGTCAAATTACAAGGGCATAATTGTCAAATATTAGTTGTAAATATCGTTGACAATTGGGATCATTAGGCACCGACTTTGACCATCAATTTTGACATCGAAACATTGTGAATTTAATCACATGTCTTCATGAAAGTTGTAGATATTTCTCTCAGCTTTCTAGAACATATTGATTTGCACAATTTGGATACGTATTTTGAGAGATACGGTCCCAAATACTGAGGCCTGGTCAGACTGGGCCGAGACTGTAGATGGGTTCACTTCAAGCCCAATTTTGGTCCACTAAGAGCCAGAATTTGATGATGCTTGTGAAATGCAATCTTGTAGAAAATTAAATCATCTTTCCAAAACATTAAGAATTGCACCATTCTGATCTATAAATAGAGAGTTATGCCCATTTTACCGAACCTGTAACAAAACCAAAATTAAGAGGAATTAATTCCAAAGATGCAAATGCTACAAATATGCTTAAGTTGAGGAATTTAATGACACTATTAATGCAATATGATGAACTAAACTCTTATTAAACATGCATATTTAAGTGTTCATCATGTGTGTTGTCAGCCTGCTTAGACCCAACTAATAGGGGGAAGAATGACCAGTGACCTAATGTCATCTGGAACAACCCAATCTAAACTCATTCCCACTGGAATGACTGGTGAGGCATATGTAAGCATCAAATGTTCGTTCTAGTATAGTGGACTATAATAAGAGGCTAACGACCTCATACCAACATAGCAACAGGTGGCGATGGCATGTTCGCATGGTAGCTGATCCAAGTTAAATACCTTCAAGCACATGTCCTAGAATTGAGATCCACGATGTCCAAACTACTCCTTGATTACACTTGGTATAAACATGTACTAATCGGGGCTACACAAAGAATGTTTGACTCATTTTTCCTTTTCATCAGTAGTGCCTTAGTCCACTTCATTAAAATAGAAGAAAACTTAGCAGCTACAGAGCATCGCTCATGAAACCACTCTTGTAAGACTTGTTCAAAAGAAATAAACATTGAGTTAGCATGAAAGCAATTAATAGTACGTTGTTATTAGCATAATTGATAACATCAACTAACCTGACAGTTATATTCACAAATGAGTGTTATGCCCAATCCTTTTGATTTTTTCGTCTGATTGTTCATAGAATCAGCAACGTCGATTGTCATTATGTTGTATCTAAGACTGGAAAAGCGACACCTTGCCCCTTTACTTGGGTCAGTCTAAATTAGATGCTTCGTGGCACCTTGATTGATTCCTCTAATATGCTAAAAAATATGATTGAAGTTTGATTCGTAATAACCCTTGGCTTCATTAATAAAGGCTGCAGGAAGGTAGTTATTCTTGAACATTGTCTTGAGATTACACTCGAGATGATGCATGCAAATACAAAAAATGGCATACGGGAAGATGTTCGTAATGGCCATACTGATGCTTTTGTGTCGATTGACAATGATAACGAGGTTTTGGAGGTGTCCAATGGCACCATGTAGCCTCGACATGAAACCAACCCCACGATTCTTCATTCTTCGAGTGCCCAAATCCGATAGCAAGGGAAAAAAAATATGATTATTGTTGTCCGTACATTGTGCCATGAACAAGATGCTCCTATACTTTCCATTTAAGAATGTGTTGTCAGCAGCCACAATAGGTCTGATCGAAGTTAGGAAACTACTAATCGAAGCCCCCAATGCCACGAAATAAAATTTAAAGTAGTTTTCATCATCAAATTCAAGTGCAGTCACTGTTCCAGGATTTTTTTCCTTGACAACATAGGAGTATGAAGGTAAAAGTGCATATGATTCTTGTACAGTTCCATGAAGTTGATTTTGGGCTGTGTCTTTTGCCTTCCAAGCCTTTTATTAGCTTATTATGATCTAAAAGTCTTTTTGAACGTCCTCAATAATTTTCCTTGGATGATATATGCATGAGGCAATCATAAACTTCTTTTTAATGTATTTTACAATGAGATTTGCACTTTCTTGCCTATGCTTAGGATGAAGTTCAGTTACATCACATGTGTGTTTGTTGTTGAATACTTTCACTTGGAAGAAATCAGTAATCATTGACCTTTATAGCTCTAAAATGCCATTTACAATATTCTCTTGACAATCAACATAGAATCGTAATTTTGTTGACCTTGTTACCTTGAACTCGACGTTATGTTGTAATGCCATGTTCCTAACTTGTGATGGAGTTCGGTATTACAGCAAAAAATTTGCCTTATCAATATTTCACTACTATCAATTTCATGTGTGTCATGCTAAACCGAGCATATAGATGGCGGTATCAGAAGCATGAACTGAAAGATGTCCTCCACTCTTTGGCGGATAGGATCATAACTCACATGGTTTGATGTACCGACATTCATTTGGCTCAAGGGACTTGTAATAGGACTAGACAATTGCAATCAACACACATCATTGACATCACCATCACTACCCGTTTGCCTTTCAACATTTAGTTTCCCTTGGTCCAATCTTTGGCATTTTCTCCCTCATTATCAACATATACACCCTCTTAACTGTCCCTTACTCTTCAAACTCTTCAAATTCTTTTTTAAGGCTGTCGAGGCCGTGAATAACACCAACACAGAATGAACCACCCGATCCTACATGGACATCACCTAACAACATTAACACCATCGAATCCAACACTACCATCACAACCAACATTAGCATCACAACCAACATTGACATTACCACCAACATTAACATCTCTACCAACAATAACAAAAATGCCAACATTCGTGGAGGGTGGATTACAGTAAGTTTGCACTTTATGTTACTTAAATGCCTCCCTTTTGAGGTTCTATGTTGGATCAACAATGGCTAGTCTATTTGTTCACTTAACATCCTGCTCAACCTCAACACATAATAGTGTGTATTCATTCAAATGTTTCAATGAATCTCCAATAAAAAATCTATAAGCATGCTCATTTCTTATGGGGAGAGGCCTAACATACCTCCTAATGTCATGCTAGGCACTCAATTTGAACATTTTTTTATAGCCATCTAACCTAGTTCTTGACATATCAGTTACATAAAACTATTTGTAGGAAGCATCTCTTAGAATCAATAATGACAACCCCTCTCCATCCATGTAAGCATAGTCCCCATTACGTAGTACCTCCCAATTTCCACGAAAGAATAAAGCAAATCTCATAGCGTCCATCTATGAAGTTAAACATGCCCTAAAATTAGTGAAAATAAATTGAAAGCAAAAAAATCCTTCAAATTGTTCCAAAATAGGTAATTTTGTCCAAAAATTCGACGGTCTGACAAAACACTATCGAATAGTCTAATTAGTTTGGCATAACTTTGACAATGTGAAATAATGGTTTGATGCGTTCGAAACTAGCAAGTATACTAGTCGCACAAGTAATAAAGTGATAAGTAAGATATCGTTCCCACGAGGATTGATTCTAATTGAATTTGTTATTTCCAGCAACAATAAACTAAACAGGGGGGATTTTTGTTGAATGCTTTACTAAATGAAATAAGAATGCAAGTAAAGAATAACAAAACAGAAAGTAAATTTGAATGAAAAATCAATGGGAGAAAGCTGGTTAAGGGATCCTTCTCTACCACAAGATATGGATTTGCGAATTAATTGTAGAATTGTCATCCAATTACACCATTGAAATTACCAACCGTAGATAACAACAAGCTCTGTTATCCCAATCTTTCCTTACTTTGTTGTCAAAACAAAACAGGCTCTTTATTTAATCTCTATCCATTAAACAACCTAGAACACGCTCTCTAAATTTAATTCCATGGATGCATTACGATAAGAAAGATAGGTTGATCTAAGCAATAAACACACAAGCTCGGATTATTTAACTTAGGTGTATTCTCCAATTGCAATCTCTGATCACAATTTTGCTACTAATGATTAGAAATTCAAGACAATTACGGATCAAGATTTCTACTCTAGCAATAGATAACAACCAGATTATATTCAGTTGGCCATTCCAAATACAATCAGCAAGTAATCATAAGCATTAGATATGGGAAAAAACAAGCAACTTCAATTAGAGAATTGGATAACAACTTCTTGCACAATTAACTCACAAAAACAATATCAGGGGCTTTGAAATCACCCTCAACCAATTCAGATTCAGTTACACATGTTTAAGAACGTGGTAAAATACAATACAACATGGAGACATTCAGAAAATGAAAGGGAAGGGAAAAACTTAGCAAATTTGATGTAATTCTCTTTGGATTGTAGTTCTTCCTCTTTCCAAGCTTCCTTTCTCCTTCAAGAACTCCAAGAGATGAAAGAATTCCAGAGCTGCAGCCTCTACCACGTTCTCCCTCTTCAAGTTATCAAAATAAAACCCTAAAATGTGTTTAAATACTCTGCTACAGTAACCTGCTACAGTGTCCCGTATTATACATGCTACAGTGATTTGTGGAATTACATTTCTATACTTCTCACACTGTTTTTATTACAACTTTTGGTACACTGAATGGATTTATAAACCGTAAATTTCTCCAGAAAATAGACTTCGAGAGATTTCCAACGGTATATAATACGTCATCGGGTTCATTGTATATCAATGCAATTAAATCCGAGAATATGGTTGACTAGCAGAGGTGAAAATGAAGGGTTTTACTCCATTTTTGTGCAAGTTGCTCCAAAACTCCTACAAACATCAAAACCACACAAAAACATAAAAATACCAAGGAATATAGCAAAGAAACATGGACAAATTGATATGAAAGTAATACATAAATAGACACCTATCAAATTCCCCCACACTTAGACTTTGCTAGTCCTCGAGCAACTACAACAATATAAAATAAAACTAAACCGAAACAGAATTAACAAAAAATTAAAACACACAAATGCTTGATCTTGCAAATAGGCCTCAAAGATTGTACTTAATTATAACCCAAGGAAAACTTCAAAATAATGCACTTGATCAAGAATTTTATCTAAAGATTAGTTTCGCTTCACTTCAATTCCTCAAGTGTGTGTGTGTAGAGCCATTCTCACCTAATCACTTGTAACCCGGATGAGTTTATGCATAAAAATGAATCATATTTAATATTGAAGATGTGTGTATAAATGAACTCCATAGGCCTGCTTTTCAAGTCACTCTCCACTAATGTAGACATGCATAACACCAAGGATCAAGTAGGACTTTATTAAGCTTGTAACGTTTGGCTCGGGTGAAGGTATGATAAAGGACAATAATTTGGCTCAAATCACCCACAAACACATAAATCATTCAAGACTATGTAAAGCTCAACCCTATAACACAACTTTATTTTAATTCACCAGGTTACTCCCCCAAACTTATTTAGAACACTCAATCTTTTTTTTTTCACAGAAAACAAAAGAAAACTACACCCCCACACTTTGTTGTTTCATTCTTTTTAAGAACACTTAAGGGTATAGATATCTTATTCTTCTTCTTTTGTTCTCTTTTTTTTCTTTTTTTTCTTTTTTTTTTATTACACTTCCCCTCCCCCACACTTAAACAACACATTGTCCTCAATGTGTAAGTACGTGGACGATAAGTATAGATTGGCTGTTTTTTTTCTTTTTTCTTTTTTTTACAAACACAATAGAACTCACTTGCATTGCTCATGACACATCCCAACCTCCTCTAACTTCCCAAAACTAGAACATAGCTCAGAATTTAATTGTGAATGATCTACATGCTCATAGGTAAAGGATAAACTGTTTGGAAAAAATTCATTTGAGGTTAGGAAATCGTTTAGTGAGTTAACAAAGAAAAAGGCTTACAGAGGCTCAAAGGGGTAACTAGAGATTAATTTCAGTCAAGGTTGGCTATTACGGCTCAAACGGTCCAAAGATGGCCTAAATCATTTCCCCAATGTTGCACAGTCTAGGATTAGGATTTCGCCTCGAGTGACCATCAAACAAGTTCTAGAATTCATTGAAATCTGAACAAACATTTAAATTACATAAACTTTCTCTAAATGAACAAATAACTCAGTGATAATAGCTCAGTGCTCAATGTTGCGCAAGGAATCAAAAGCAAAGCGAAAACCAATAAACATTTCAAGCACACAGATCTATGCATCATTTATTATTTTCCAAGAGTTATTCTTAATTCAATCATTATCTTATCATCGACCCACAAAAGGCAAGAAAAGAGGTACGTGGCGTTGTTACACCTGAGTCAAGATTGTATATTTCAACAATCCGTAGTACCAGTAGCCCGCAGACTTAAGGTTTCCAGCCTATATACCTTTATTATGAAAGAACAAAACAAGAAATAAGACACTTCAAACAACATGAAATAAACAAACCCCATTAAACCAAAATTTAATTAAGAAGAATGCTTTCAAGAGGGAAGAAACCCATAATTCCCTGCCATTCTCAGTTTATTCCACAGATGTTTTTTTTTTCGAATCGAAACTGATAAAGACAAAAACACACAACAACTCGAAATTACATAAAACTAAACTTACTCAGAAAATAATAAAGTCCAACAAATCAACAAACACAAACAAGTCAGTTAGAATGGGTCGAAAAAGTTTAGAAGTTAGCCTCCTTATTCAGCCATTATGGATTGAAGAGATCCAGAATGCGTTTCAAGAGAACTTGAACTTTTTAAGCCACCACTCTAAAAACCGAGATTATAAAATATTACCTGGGACGAAAGAAATAACCTGAAAAAGCTCAAAAGAAATAACATGAAAACTCTCAAATAAACACAATAAAAAGAAAGCAAACAAAAACAAAGCAAACCAGCAGATAGAGATTACAGATGGAGCGTTAAATCCAGTTTACGCCTCTTATTTCCTTCTCCAAACCAATCTATCCGAGCCATTGTTGAATCAGGCGAATAGACGAATTCTTGTAATTTGTCAATTAACTCCCCTGCAGTTGAAGCTGTAACCAGGATTTGCCTCGCTGACTGTGAGATGAATTTTTTTTCTACTGCTTGATCAAGAAAAGACAACAAATCATCAAAAAAATTATTGACATTTAACAAACCAATGGGTTTCCGATGGATGTTTAGCTGTGCACAAGAGGTGATTTGAAATATCTCCTCTAATGTACCATAACCACCCGGCAAAGCTATAAATGCATCAGACTTAACAACCATATGTGCAATACGCTCATGCATACTAGAGACCTGTAACTCTTCCCTAATTGTGTTGCTACGATATCTCGTACAGCTAATGGTTTAGGGATAATGCCGAGCACTTTGCTCCCTCCTAGGGATGCAGCTGTCGACACACACCCCATTAACCCAAGACTACCCCCTCCATAAATCAAATGAATACCCCTCGCAGCTAATGTCCTACCAAGATCAAGAGCTGCTGTTGTAAACTCTCCATCTTTACCAAATTGCGATCCGTAAAATACGCATATATTACGGAATCGTCGAATTGGTGTTTTCTCCATTTCTACAAGTGCTCTAATCTTGTGTAAGACACGTTAGGTATTATGCTTTTTAATTGCAAGACAAGTTATGGAATGACATATGAGAATATGCAGAATGTATATATACACACGTAAAACTCTCAAATTTGACACATGGGGACATAATTTCGGTGGGGGTTGCTCGATGCAGATTTATCGCCCCGAGTTTTGAAAAAATAGATATGCTTTCGGTGGGGTTTGACAAAACCTCCACACTTGTCGCCCACGTGTGCATGAAAAATGGAGATAAACTTTTGGTGGGGTTTGAAAAAAAACGCCACACTTGTCTCCCACGTGAAGCATGAAAAGTAAAGATATACTTTCGGCGGAGGTTGACAAAACCTCCACACTTGTCTTCCACGTGTGCTTATATCATGGGGTAGTCATCTGGTTTGACAAAAAGAAAACTTGAAATTAAAACAAACAAAATCAACAAACAACAACAACACAAAAACAACATTGATAATCAGATCAAACGAAACAAGAAAGAAATAAAATTCGACAACAACAACACACATTCAAATATACAAGTAGTTGTGATTGTGGCTCACATATTCCTCTGGTTTTACGTCCAGTAACGGCTGAAACGCCTTCTATGAGTCGGGGATTTGCTTCCCATCCAGTTTTCTTATAAACTGGCAAACTAGGTCGTTTTTAGTCAGATTCCCTAGACTATAACACTGCAATTCATCACGAAATTGTGTCCATAGATTTAGCAATTCACGCTGAACAAGTCCACAAGAATGTGACTCAAGAGTTAATAAAACATTATCCAGCGACTCATTACTCAGACCATTCTTAATAAAAGACAGTTTATCTTCTCTATTTCTGGACACAAAACCTAATGAACGACAAGTCTGGTTACAATTCCATCTAGCACATTTATAACATACTTGTAACCTTTTTGCTCTTCGCCTATTGGCGTAGTAGCTTTTCTCTAGACCAGGCATGTATTTTGTGAGATTAATGTCAGGCTCACCTGACAATCTCACCTTGGCTTCAATAAGCCACCGGATATCCGCAGGCATATTTAAGAGCATCAATGCCCAAAGTCTAGTCATCCGTACTTTATAAATTTTAAACACAGCATTTTGAGGAAGTGAATGGAAATATTTACGAAGGTTCGATAGAAAGATATCAGCATCCATTGAAGAGGAGAAAAGGAGAGATGTTACCGATAATGCGATTGAGTTTGTTCTTCTCCCAGATATGCACGTTTTAACCCTTCGAGCAATGGCTTCAACTCCCGTTTGGATGTTTTCTCAAGCTGTTGCACAAATGAACTCAAAGCACGGAATAATCAAATTAAACGCAAGAAGAGAAAACAAAACAAAACAAAATAGAATTGAGACACATAAAAGAAATAAAAACATAATAGTAAACAAAAGTCAAAAGCAAACAAAAAAATAAATGAGACAGATGGCAAAGAAAGATAAAACCTAATCAATTATGACGGATAAAGCCCACGAGAGGAATCACCTCGAGATATAAAAATTGACCATTACTACGTCCTTTTCTTCTTCTCTTTTTATTTATTTGTCAAAAACATTGGGTTGCCTCCCAATAAGTGCTTAGTTTAACGTCCTCAGCCTGACCTTACCTGCCATCACCCATCAAGATAAGTTGGCTCATAAAGAGGTACCTCATCGATGTCCTGCATCACTAAATTCTCATAGTAAGGCTTCAACCTGTGCCCATTCACCTTGAATACTTTGTCCGTTTTTAAGCTCTTGATTTCCACTGCACCATGAGGAAAGACATCAGTAATATGAAAGGTCCAACCATCGAGATCGTAATTTACCTGGAAATAACTTGAGGCGGGAATGAAATAAAAGAACTTTCTGTCCCACTTCAAAATTCTTCCTGGAGATCATTTTATCATGAAATGCCTTAATTCTCTCCTTGTAAATTCTGGAATTCTCATAGGCATCATTTCTAAGTTCTTCCAATTCTTGCAATTGAAGCTTCCCTTGTTCACCAGCAGCATCCATCTCCATGTTACAAATCTTTACTGCCCACCATGCTTTGTGTTCGAGCTCTACCGGAAGGTGACATGGCTTACCATAGACTAACCTGTATGGAGACATACCAATAGGTGTCTTGTAAGCAGTCCGATAAGCCCAAAGTGCATCATTGAGTCATAGGCTCCAATCTTTTCTATTCGGATTCACTGTCTTCTCGAGAATGGACTTGACTTCTCGATTTGAAACTTCAACTTGACCACTAGTTTGTGGATGATAGGCAGTAGACACCTTGTGAGTGATGTTGTATTTCTTGAGCAAGGCTTCAAATGATCTGTTGCAGAAGTGTGACCCTCTGTCGCTAATTATGGCTCTTGGTGTTCCAAATCTTGCAAAAATGTTAGATTTCACAAAATCTACAACAACTTTAGAATCATTAGTTCTCGTAGCTTTTGCTTCCACTCATTTAGAAACATAATCCACAGCAAGTATAATGTAAATATTACCAAAAGATGAAGGAAAAGGACCCATGAAATCAATACCCCACACATCAAAAATCTCAACAACAAGTATAGGGGTTTGTGGCATTTGATTTTTGGCACTTAAATTACCTGTCCTTTGACGACGATCACAAGCTTTGCAAAATAGATATGCATCTTTGAACAATGATGGCCAGTAGAATCCACAATCAAGAACTTTGAGGGGTGTTCTTTTTGGTCCGAAGTGACCTCCACATGCATAAGAATGACAGAAGGTTAAAATTGAATTAAATTCAGATTCAGAAACGCACCTTCTTATCACTTGGTCAGAACAATGCTTCCATAAATACTTGGCAATGTTCTTGATCTTGTCTCTTTGAGCCCGAGTCAAGTCATGTGGTAGCTTCTTGGTAACTAAGTAATTAACAATATCTGCATACCAAGGGGCTGCTACATGTAGAGACAGCAATTGTTCATCCGGAAAACTTTCTTGTAATGGCAGTACATCCTCGTCATGGACAATGCGACTGAGATGGTCTGCAACTAAGTTTTCACTTCCCTTCTTGTCTTTGATTTCCAAGTCAAACTCCTGTAAAAGGAGTATCCACCTGATAAGCCTTGGTTTAGCATCTTTCTTTGTGAGCAAGTACCTCAAAGCTGCATGATCAGAATAAACGGTTACTTTAGTACCAATCAAATAAGATCGAAACTTTTCTAAAGCAAAAATAACCGCTAGCAGCTCTTTCTCAGTGGTAGAATAATTAAGTTGAGCATCATTTAAAGTTCGAGATGCGTAATAAATGGCATGTGGAATTCTGCCAATTCGTTGACCCAAAACCGCACCCACAGCATAATCACTTGCATCACACATGATCTCGAATGGATGATTCCAATTTGGAGATTGGATTATTGGAGCTGAAGTCAAGAGTTCCTTCAGTTTCTCAAATGCCTCTTTGCATTTCTCATCAAATTCAAAGGCCACATCATTCTGCAATAATCTGCATAGAGGCAATGCTATCTTCGAGAAATCTTTGATGAATCGACGATAGAAACCTGCATGACCAAGAAACGAACGAATATCCCGCACACTTGTGGGAAGGGGTAAGGAACATATAAGATCTATCTTGGATTTATCAACTTCTATACCCTTAGCAGAAATAACATGTCCCAAAACTATACCCTGATCTACCATAAAATGACATTTTTCCCAATTCAGAACAAGGTTTGTTTTCTATACATCTTTGAAGTATAAGGGTAAGGTTATCAAGGCATTTATCAAAAGAATCACCAAAAACACTAAAGTCATCCATAAATACCTCAATGATGTTCTCAACATAATCAAGAGAAAATACTTACCATACACCTTTGGAAAGTGGCAGGGGCATTGCAAAGACCGAATGGCATGCGTCGATAGGCAAATGTACCAAATGGGCATGTAAATGTAGTTTTCTCTTGATCTTCAGGGGCAATGATAATCTGATTATATCCTGAATAGCCATCAAGAAAACAATCATGAGAATGACCTGCTAATCTCTCCAGCATTTGATCAATGAATGGCAAAGGAAAGTGATCCTTGCGAGTTGCAGAATTGAGCTTTCGATAATCAATACAAACTCGCCACCCGGTTTGGATACGAGTGGGAACTAGCTCATTATTGTCATTTTTAACCACCGTAACACCAGATTTCTTTGGAACGACTTGGACTGGACTCACCCACTTGCTATCCGAAATTGGATAAATTACACCCACATCTAACAATTTCAGGATTTCTTTCTTGACAACTTCCATCATTGGAGGATTCAACCTCCGCTGTGCTTCTCGAGTGGGCTTGGATCCTTCTTCTAATAAGATACGGTGCATGCATATGGCTGGGCTAATACCTTTGATGTCAGCAATTGTCCACCCAATGGCTGTTTTGTGATCTCGAAGCACTCGGATGAGTTTCTCTTCTTGTAATGGTGTAAGGCCCTTGGCTATTATGACTGGCAAAGTATCCTTCTCACCCAAGAATACATACTTCAAATGTTCTGGAAGAGGCTTAAGCTCCAAGGTAGGGGCTTTCATCACAGAAGGAAGAATTTTCTCATTAGATAAAGGCAATTCAATGTACGAAACATCATACCTGTTTGTGGTGATAGTTATAGTCTCATCCAAGCTTGCCACAACTTCCTCCACTTCTTTAGACACATGTATCAACTTTCCTGGTTCTTTGAAACTTTCTGTCCTTATGTGTTCACTAATGGCTACTTCCAATTCATCTTTGCGAGTTAACTCAAAAAATTGTTGTGCCAAAGAATCAATGACATCAACTGCAAAGACAGAATGTAAGTCAGTAGGGTATCTCATTGCCTCAAAAATATTGAAGCGAATGACCTCGCCATCAAATTCCATGGTGAGAGTGCCATCATGAACATCAATCTTAGTTCTAGCAGTTTTCGAGACTGGTCTCCGTAAAAGAATCGGAGTTGGATTAGGAGATGTCTCATCCTCTATTTCAAGGACATAGAAGTTTGCTGGGAAAACCAATTGATTCACCTGCACAAGCACATCTTCCACAACTCTTTTGGGATATGCATTAAAATGATCAGCAAGTTGAATGGTAATACTCGTTTCCACAAAGGGTCCAAGATTTAAAGAAGCATAAATAGAATATGGCATGACATTAATAGATGCTTCTAAATCTAACATAGCTCTTTCAAACTTGGTTTTACCAATGGTGCATGGAATGGTGATCATACCTGGATTATTGCATTTCGGAAGAATTTTTCTTTGTAATACAGCTGAAATATTTTCCCCCACACTTACTTTCTCATTTCTTTTTAACTTTCTTTTGCTGGTGCATAACTCCTTGAGACATTTTGTATAATGAGGTACTTGCTCGATAGCATCCAGAAGTGGTATATTTACCTCGATTTTGTGAGAAGTTTCCAGGATTTCTTGTTCTTGTTCCTCCTTCGATTTTGCAAATCTGCTAGGAAAAAGTGGAGGAGAAACATATGAAGGAATGGGAGTTATAGGATTTACCTGAGAAGTTAGTGTTTTGTTCATGGTGGAAGTGGTGTCATCTCCTTCATCAGTTTGTGATTTCTTTGGCAGGACATCTAATTGCTCTTCATTTTGCAAAGTTATCGCACAAGAATTCTCTCTTGGATTGATCACCGTTTGACAAGATAATTCTTCTGAGCCTTGGCCCTCTAATTTGCTCATGCTAGTGGCCAATTGTCCCATTTGATTTGCCAGGTTTTGGATACTTGCCCCAGTTTCCTGCTGGAATTGTATTGTGTTAGTGGCAAGTGCATTAACAATATCCTGGAGTGACATACCTGAGTTTTCTGAAGCTGGTTGTGGTGCTGGTTGTGGCATTGGTGGTGGTTGCATTTGAAATGGTTGCTGCACTCTAAGTTGATTAAAACCTTGTGGCTGATTTGGTATGGCATTTGGGGCGATTGGTTGATGATTCCAGTAACTGAAATCAGGGTGATCTTCCCATCCGGCATTGTAAGTGTTAGAGAAGGGATCATACCATTGCCTTGTTTGTCCTGAAAATCCACCCATGGCATTGGCTTGTTCCATATCTTCTTCTTGTAAAGTTAGATACATGTCCATTGGATGCTCGATGGTAGAATATACCCCACATGCATAAGGTTTCTGCATATGTCCTACAGCCATATTTTCCACAAGAGAGGTCAGCTCAGAAAGTTGTTGTTCAATGTTCGGAGTGCTTACCTCATTTACTTTCCATGGAAGTTGTGGCTCAAATCGGATGCCAAATTGTTGGAAGTTTACTGCCATGTCGCCTAAACACAAACAATCAGAAAAGAAAAACAAAAAAAAAACACGAATCAACAATGAAAATAAAATAACAAATCGATTAGAAAATCAATCCCCGGCAACGGCGCCAAAAACTTGATGCGTTCGAAACTAGCAAGTATACTAGTCGCACAAGTAATAAAGTGATAAGTAAGATATCGTTCCCACGAGGATTGATTCTAATTGAATTTGTTATTTCCAGCAACAATAAACTAAACAGGGGGGGGATTTTTGTTGAATGCTTTACTAAATGAAATAAGAATGCAAGTAAAGAATAACAAAACAGAAAGTAAATTTGAATAAAAAATCAATGGGAGAAAGCTGGTTAAGGGATCCTTCTCTACCACAAGATATGGATTTGCGAATTAATTGTAGAATTGTCATCCAATTACACCATTGAAATTATCAACCGTAGATAACAACAAGCTCTGTTATCCCAATCTTTCCTTACTTTGTTGTTAAAACAAAACAGGCTCTTTATTTAATCTCTATCCATTAAACAACCTAGAACAAGCTCTCTAAATTTAATTCAATGGATGCATTACGATAAGAAAGATAGGTTGATCTAAGCAATAAACACACAAGCTCGGATTATTTAACTTAGGTTGTATTCTCCAATTGCAATCTCTGATCACAATTTTGCTACTAAGGATTAGAAATTCAAGACAATTACGGATCAAGATTTCTACTCTAGCAATAGACAACAACCAGATTATATTCAGTTGGCCATTCCAAATACAATCAGCAAGCAATCATAAGCATTAGATATGGGAAAATACAAGCAACTTCAATTAGAGAATTGGATAACAACTTCTTGCACAATCAACTTACAAAAACCATATCAGGGGCTTTGAAATCACCCTCAACCAATTCAGATTCAGTTACACATGTTTAAGAACGTGGTAAATACAATACAACATGGAGACATTCCAGAAAATGAAAGGGAAGGGAAAAACTTAGCAAATTTGATGTAATTCTCTTTGGATTGTAGTTCTTCCTCTTTCCAAGCTTCCTTTCTCCTTCAAGAACTCCAAGAGATGAAAGAATTCCAGAGCTGAAGCCTCCACCACGTTCTCCCCTCTTCAAGTTCTCCAAATAAAACCCTAAAATGTGTTTAAATACACTGCTACAGTAACCTGCTACAGTGTCCCGTATTATACATGCTACAGTGATTTGTGGAATTACATTTCTATACTTCTCACACTGTTTTATTACAACTTTTGGTACACTGAATGGATTTATAAACCGTAAATTTCTCCAGAAAATAGACTTCGAGAGCTTTCCAACGGTATATAATATGTCATCGGGTTCATTGTATATCAATACAATTAAATCCGAGAAGATGGTTGACTAGCAGAGGTGAAAATGAAGGGTTTTACTCCATTTTTGTGCAAGTTGCTCAAAAACTCCTACAAACATCAAAACCACACAAAACCATAAAAATACCAAGGAATATAGCAAAGAAACATGGACAAATTGATATGAAAGTAATACATAAATAGACACCTATCATGGTTCGACACCAATTTGACACAAAGGTATAAGTTTCACAAATTTTTGAAAGAAATTAGACAATTTGACTAAACTTCGATGACTGATCGACCATTCAACTGTCGAGTTATGAAATTTTTGTCGAACTCTCGAATTCGATGTCTGGAAATGTAGCATCAACAAAATCAACTCCGATCATGATTTTCATATCAAAAATTAGAAAAACAATGTAAATAACTCAAATTTGACCATTTTTTGTCTATTTCTACACATGGGGGATGAATTGCATAGCCTAAGTAATGCTACATTGTAGAGCAAATTACTTTGGGCTAGTAAGAGAGAACATTACCTTTTCCAAAGCTTCACAACTTCGATTTTTGCTTTTTTTTGTATGATTAAATTGTAGAATAAAATGTTTAGAAAGTAGTTTGTTGATTTTAAGTTAGTTTGATTTTGAAAGAGTTAAAGAGGAAGAGTAATGGTGGTGGTTAGTGTTAATTAGAGAGAGTTATTACAACAAAGGTATTCTAGTCAAAGTTTGCAAAATTTTGGAGAGGAGGCTAGTGTGCTGAAAATATTTGGAGTGAGTGGTTAAAAATAAATAGCCCTCTCATTTTGGGGCCAAAAGTGAAAATTTCCCTTGGAACTTAAAGAGTAGAGGCGTTAGTGTTATGGATATAACATTTTTTTTTTAAATTTACAGTCTTATTCTCGTGCTTTAAACATAGAGACTAAGGGGCTAGGGTTATGAATATTGACGCATCTAAAAAAGGATTATCTTCCAAGTATATGAGTGTCGAAGTAATGAACCTGACAAGACCAGGGTCAATCCACAGGGAAGGATATTTAGCGGTACAAATTAAAAGGTCAGCAAATATGATATGAATAATTCAAATAAATAATAATATAATATTAACAAATAAAACTAAAGATGGTAGGCGGTGCAATCGGCCATTCAAATGCAAAGCAAAAATAATAAGTGGTAAAACCTGCCATAGCAAATGAAAGAAAAAGTTCATAAGCAATAAACGAGAATAAATGGAATACACAAGTAAAAGGAATTAACACAATAACAATAAATGCTAAGGTTAGGGGATCCAACCTTAATATATTAAATAAGATAAATAACCCAATTATAATTCAATTGGAATCCACACATCAAGGAGGTTCTAATTGGAAGAGTTGTCATTTAAGCTCATTTTAGTTAAATGAATTATATTTGTTTCATTACCAATATTTATACTACTTCTTGTAAATGGGTTCAAGCATCCAATGTGTCAATCACCATATATCTACAACAAATTAAGGTTCCTAACTAGACTTGTGTTGGTAAGGAACAACCATACGATGTCTAGAAAGGATTCAAGTATTTGACGTGCCAAAGATTGTCTACAATATATCAAGACTATCACTTTACAAGTGGTGTCAAAATTGATTAAGAAAGTAAATATAAAACATATAAAATTAACAACACAAGATTATGATTTTTAAGCACGTATCAAAGGATTAGAAAATTCTTATTCTCATGTCAAGGGTTTCGCCCTTTCACCTTGGCAAGAGAGAATTTAGTGGAACATTAAGCAAGAAAGAAAATAAATTACAAGAAGAAAATGATTAAGAGAGAAAATACAATGTTAAGAGATCCAAGCCAAGAGCCAAGATGCCCTAAAGGGTCACAATTCACCTCTATTTATAGATACATTTAATGGCAAACTTGTCAAATTATAAAGGGACAATTATAAAATATCTTTTTTATAATTTGGATAATCATGTGCACTGACTTTGACTACCAATTTTGGCACCGAAATATTTAGAATTTTGATCACATGTCTTCATGAAAGTTGTAGATATTTCTCTCATTTTTCTAGAACATCTTGAATCATATGATTTGGATTTGTATTTCAAGAGATACAATCAAAATACAAAGACGTTGTTAGGTTGGGCTGAGACTGAAACAGGTTTGCTTTAAGCTCATTTTTTGTCCATTAGATGCCCGAATTTCATGATCCTTATAGATACAATTTTCTAGGAAATTTAATCATATTTCCACTGAATCAAGATTTGCACCATTCTGATCTATAAATAAAAAGTTATGCTCATTTTATCGAGCCTACAAGAAAAACTGAAATTAAGATGAAGCTAATTCAAACAATGCAAAGACTACAAATATGCTTAAATTGAGAAATTTAATGACACTATTAGTGTAATATGATGTATTAAACTGTTAATAAACATACATAATAAAAACAAAAATGAAAATATGGTACAGACAAATAAAACCTAATCGATCATGATAGACAAAGGCCAAAAGAGGAATTTCTTTGAAAGTAATATACCACGAAAAAAATATGCCACTGCGATGGTACCTCTTTTTCTTTTTTATTTGCAAGAATGGAAGAAGTTACCACTGATTGAGTTTGTCTCTCCTTGAGGTATGCATTCTTTAGTGTGGATGTTTCTTTTACCTTTTTTCAAAACATGGCTCCAATCCTTACTATTCTTCACCTGTACAAAATCAAGTGATAAATGTTTTTTAGAAACAATGAGCTTTAGTTGCATACTTGATTCAGATGAACTTGTTAAATAGATTTCTACAGGTTTAGAAATTTTTCTATTTTGAATATAGTCTTCCATACTAGTTTTAGTCCCACTAGCTTCCTCGTTTTCATCATGCTTGAAAAAGTCATCAATTTCAAAATTTTGGTTAGGTTTCATTGCATGATGGAATGAGGGCATAGGTGAGGAATCAGTTTTTTCCCTGTTAGGTGTAGAATCTTTGACCCCTTCCTTACCCTTTGGAATTGATTCATTATCTTTCCATAAGGTTTAAGAACATGTTCTTTATCAACCTTACCATCGTGAAGAGTATTGACCAAATCTTGGTCCAGATGTTGGCCACTTGAACTACACACATATGGTTTAATGGGGTTTAGCTCTAGTTGAGATGGAAAATCTTATTTTTCTCATTAATGCTAAGTGCAAATGCAGTTTTTCAAGAGTCTCATTCAAGTCTGCCATGGTTTGAGTAGCTTGACTATTAAAAGCCTCTTGTTTTGAAACGAATGAATGCAATATTTCTTCAAGATCCTTATAAGGTGAATGATCATGAGATTTTTGAAAATTTTGATATGCTTAAAAGGGAGGTTGGTAATATTGTGCATGATTATCATTCCTCCAATCAAAATTTGAGTGATTTTTCCATCCAATATTATAGGTTTGTGAGTAAGGATTAGGATTTGACCTTCGGAAAGTATTGAAAATATTGGTTTGCTCATGGAGGCTTTTCCTAAAGGTAGGCAGAATTGGGCAATCATTTGTAGGACGATCACTAGTATTACAAATGTGACAAACAATTTATTGCATTGACCATATTTCTAAATCCTTGACTTTTCTTGCTAGGGATGCAATTTTAGCATGACGATCATGATTCTCCCTAAGGTTATAAATGCCTCTACTAGATGTTCTTGGTACCTCATAGGTGCCAACATTGTTCCAATTTTGGGCATTTTTTGCCGGGAAGTCTAGGTAATCCATTACTTCATCAGGGTCCTTATTTTAAAATTTTTCATTACACATTAATTCTACCATTTGCCTGTCTCGATGTGTTAGACCTTCATAGA
Organism: Boswellia sacra; assembly: GCA_013180625.2. NCBI lineage: Eukaryota > Viridiplantae > Streptophyta > Magnoliopsida > Sapindales > Burseraceae > Boswellia > Boswellia sacra. The sequence goes on from SNVD02011252.1 coordinate 21,797, forward strand.
AAATTGAAACTACTCTCCATGTTTCCAAACCATTGTGAGGACAAGTATTAAGTAATGCTTGGTAATAGGTCTCTCTTTCTTGTTGAGTGAAAGTGGTGATTTTCCTTTTGAGAGAATTTGTTCTATTGGGAGGATTTTTTTTTTTTTGAAATTGTTGTTGCATTTCATCCCATGAACTAATGGATTCTAACCTAAGATTTTATAGTTATATTTTAGCTTTATCTTTTAAAGAAAAAGAAAAATGCTTTAGTCTAATGATGTTTATGCTACAATTTAGATCACTATAGGTATCGCAAAACTCTTCAAATTCTCTCAAGTGCAAATATGGGTTTTCAACATCTAGGCCATGAAAGCGGGGTAAGCATTGAATGAAATCTAGTTCGTGGTTGAAATATATTGCATCATGAGGGAAGAATATGCGTGAATGTGCACAAATTCTTATAAGATTTATGTAATCCATTAATGTTCTTGGTTGGGTTTGAGCATGTTTTTGAAAGAAGATAAGTGGCTTCTAACAATTCTACCAACTAATGCAAACAGAAAGAAAAGATGAACACACGCAAGAAATAAAGTAAAAAATGAGAAAAGAAAATACTTACAATTTTGTATGCCAAATTTTACCTGCCCCAACAACGGCGTCAAAAACTTGACACGTCCAAAAAAGGATTATTGCCCAAGTATGAGACTGTTGAAGTAATTAACCTGGTAAGACTGCGGTCAATCCACAGGGAAGGAGATTTAGTGGTACAAACTAAGGGGTAAGCAAATATGATATGAATAATTCAAATAAATAATAAGAAAATATTGACAAATAAAAATAAAGATGGTAGGCAGTTCAACTGACCATTCAAATGCAAAACAAAAATAATAAGTGGTAAAACCTACCATAGCAAATGAAAGAGCAATTACATAAGCAATAAACAAGAATAAATGAAATACACAAGTAAGAGAAATTAACACAATAATAGTGAAAGGTAAGGTTAAGGGATCCACCCTTGGTATATCAAGTAAGGATAAATAACCTAATTATAACTCAATTGGAATCCACACGTCAAGGAGGTTCCAATCGGAAGGATTGTCATTTAAGCCTGTTTTAGTTATATGAATTATATTTGTTTCATTACTAATATTTATACCACTTCTTGTAAATGGGTTCAAGCATCCAATGTATCAATCATCATATGTCTACCACAAATCAAGGTTCCTAACTAGACTTGTATTGGTAAGGAAGAACTATACGACGTCTAGAAAGGATCCAAGCATTTGATGTGCCAAAGATTGTCTAGAATGGATCAAGACCTCTACTTTACGAGTGGTGTCAAGATTGATTAAGAAAGTAAATGTAATACACATAAAATTAACAACACAAGATTATGATTTTTAAGCACATATCAAAGGTTTAGAAAATCCTTATTTTCATATCAAGGGTTTCACCCTTTCACCTTAGCAAGAGAGAATTTATTGGAACATTATGCAAGAAACAAAATAAATTGCAAGATCAAAATGATTTATTAATAATATAAAGAGAACAAAACACAAGAGAGAAAATACAATATTAAGAGATACCAGCCAACAACTGAGATGCCCTAATCAATCACAATTCACCTCTATTTATAGATACATTTAATGGTAAACTTGTCAAATTACAAAGGAAAAATTGTAAAATATCTTGTTGATAATTTGGATAATCATGTGCACTGACTTTGACCACTGATTTTGACATTGAAATATTTAGAATTTTAATCACATGTCTTCATCAAATTTGTAGATATTTCTCTCATCTTTCTAGAACATCTTTAATCATATAATTTGAATTCGTATTTCAAGAGATACAGTCAAAATACAGAGATATGGTTAGGCTGGGCCGAGACTGCAGACAGGTTTGCTTCAAGCCCATTTTTGGTCCATTAGACGCTTGAATTTCATGATTCTTGTGAAATGTAATTTTGTAGACAATTTAATTAGCTTTCAACGAACTAAAGATTTGCACCATTTTGATCTATAAATAGAAAGTTATGCCCATTCTACTGAACCTGGAACAAAAACTGAAATTAAGATAAAGCGAATTCAAAAGATGCAAAGACTCTAAATATATCTACGTTGAGGAATTTAGTGACACTATTAGTGTAATATGATGAATCAAGCTTTTAGCAAACATACATATTTAAGTATTTATCAAATCTAAACAATTTAATAGTGAAAAGGTCTTCTGTGCCTTACAAAAAAGTGATAATAAAAAAATATATTGAGTAATTAGGTTGGAGGTTAGGCAAAGAAGTATTCATAGTATACTGCGTTTTAAAGCGTATTTTATAAAAAGAAAAGGGTGAACGAAGTTCATGTTTGGGAATTTTGAATACTAATGTCTCTTTTTGCTAAAATATTTTGAGCATCATTCATAGTCACAATATGGGTGTGACTTTAACAAATTCCAAAAATTACAGGTTGAGTAACTGCCTCAAAAAATTACAGATCGAATAATCGCCTTCGAAAATTATAGTTCATGTAACCACTCCAAAAATTTGGACCTAGTGCCACCTGGCAATTGACAGCTGGATTACAAATGGCAAGATTATGCAATGAGAGAATGACAACTGTGAGTGAAATTTTACGAAGATAAAAGGTGCAATTAGATGAAGACATGTGTTAAAGGTCGATGGTCAAGATTAAAGATATAAGTTACGAGCTCTGAGATGAAGCCGCGTATCAAGGATTCATGGTTAGGATTAAAGATCCAAACTACGTACTTTACCTATAAATAGAGGTAAAATTGATTGGTAAAGGATTTGAATCCCTAGAGAAAAATCTTAACTCCTTCTATACACTTTACCGCCCATTCTTTCCTTCTCTAAGATTTTTCACCTGAAAGCTAACCCCATACTGACTTGATCATTGAAGGGTTAGTGCTGGTTAAAAATCCAGTGTACTCTAACTTTGCTTTTGCTGTTGTAAGAGCATGACTCAAGGAAGGGCTTGTAAGCTACTAATTGGGGAAATCACCAGAATAGTGGAGAGTCATATTTGAGAAAAGTTGATTAGGGCAACCATAAGAAGAGTGGAGGTTAATATTCACAAGCAATTGGTGGCAAGCTAATACAAAGGAAGAAGAGGTTTGAATGGTGATATGATATTTCGGGCATCACTTAGTGCTCAAAGACATTTTGGATGCACAGAGACCAGCTAAGTAGAACAATTCTTGTTCAAAGTGTGAAATTTGCTTTATAAGCATCATGATGAGTTGTTTTTGGCCTTGAGATTTGAAGGTAGGTTAATTCTTGGTTGGATTTGAATGTTTTAAAGAAGAATTAGCAAGATAAAACATCATTGTAGAAGTTTGGATGTGATTAGGCTTGATTAAATGTTATCGTTGTTCATTAAAGACATAACAGTCATTAAACCTACTCTTCATTTATTAATTTGTGACACATTACTCATACTATTGGTCAAAATTATTATATCAACAAATATTTACCACATGTAATATTAATGTAGTATAATATAACATGATAAAAATCAAGCTAGTTCTCATCTTTCCATCTGGAAAATTTAAAAGATTAAATATACAAAACATATCTGCAGTACACTTCTTTCTATTATCAATTTGACAGTATTCTAAAAATACATAGTTAATTGTGCACAAAAAGCCCTGTAAGATTTCGATCAAATTATTTTGTGGTGTGAAAACACTTATACAAAACTAATTTCACAAGCTCATAAATTTTTCCAAGACCAGGCTAATTTTAATTAATGGCATGCTACGGTACTATAAGTCTAAATTTAATTAATGGAATGCTAATGATACATAAGATTTCACTATTAAAGAATTAAAGTTTTTAAACATAGATAAGAGACATTATTAACCTTATTCATCTAAATAAATATTATATATTTTGACAAAAAAAGAAGATATATAACAATACATATAATAAAAAATTAAAATCAATATAATACAATATTTGTAAATTGTTAAAGATTAATTGCATATTTGGAAATGATTAAAGATATTATTTTTCTTTTTTTTTTTGGATTCAAGAATATATATGATTTTATTTTTTTAAAGAATATATGAATTTTGTTTTTGAAAAAAAGAAGATACTTATTATTTCGTGGGTGTGGAGATTAAAATGATGAATTTTTGTAGGAAAACAATTGTTTACAAGATTTCTATTGGAAAAAAAAGTTAAATCCAATGTTATGGTAGATTTATAAACTAAAAATCCTCCTCATTCATCTCATCCATCAGCTTCTTTAATTTCTCTCGTTGCTTCTCAGCTGCTATTAGATGGGAGCTAGCAGCTGTTCGACTGGTGGAATCAGATTTTGCTAGAACTTTGCCTTTCGAAGTGCCTTCACCATTCAGACTGATAGGTTTTTCCTACTAATTATGATGCAGGCTTTGATTTCTTTGACTTCACTGACTACAAAATTTCGTCTTTAGATGTTTCTGATGATGACGTTCCACTTTGAGTTAGAGGCGTTGCATTCTACAGAGCAACTCCTACATGGGCTTAAACAAAAAATAAAAGATAATGTATCACGATATTTGACCAAATAAAATAAAAAAGAAAATTTAGTTTAAAAACTCAAGTTAAAAAAGTTGCACATTATCTTTATGGTGGCATTTGTTTCTTACATTTGGCAATTTTTTTGATAAAATAAAAGAAAATTTCACTATTGTCTTTTATTTTTTTGTTTTATAAAAAAGGATGTTGGGGATTTTCTTCATGCAAAATTTGTTACAGGCAAGGCCTTAGCTGTATCTATATCTTTGTAAGCACCTTAGTCTCGTTCATTAGAGGATGTAAATATGTTTTAAGGGAAACTGGTCTGGCTTTGGGGAAAGTTAAGCAGTGTTCCTCATTATATGTATATGGCTAATGACAATTAACTAGCCTAGCCATGAACAATGGAATAAATTGATGATAGAGATTATATCTTACTATGCCCCCTTAATATGACCATGTTTCCATTGGAAACACTGATCTTGCACTAAATACGGCCAAAACAGAACTTAGGAAGAGGTTTGGTAAGAATGTCAACAAGCTGATCATAAGTAGAGATACGCCGGTTATGTAGACGAGGGAAAATGTAGTGAATCAGTGTTTGATTCTTTCTCGGGAAAATTCAAAAAATAGGCCAAATTAGGGGGCTTTACCAAATTATGACACATCCTCAAAACTTTTGATGCCATCGGCACTTTGAACGTGAAATGACTAGTATGCCCTTATGAATTCAATTTACTCATTCCATTCTTTATTTCCCTCTTCCCTCCACTTACCTCTTCCTATTCCATAACCTTCTCTTGTTGAACTTTCGATACACCTCAACATTGTCCAAGCGTTATTGGCCATCTGAAACGTAGCACTGTGGAAATATATATATAATTCTACTCACCTAAGGAGCAAGTACATTTGGACCCTTTCATGAGAGAAGCAAGAGGAAGGAGGAGAGAAGCAAGAGCGAAGTTGCAAAAGGCAATCAGGTAAGTTTGATTTTTGTTTATTTTTAATTTTCTTGCTTGTTTTCTTGTTTGTTTGAAGTGATATTAGCCTTGTGAAGATTGAAAATAATGCTTTGATTAGGCCTAACCAAAGGATTAGAGATTGTATATAAGAAATTTACAAATTTGAATAAATTAGAGATTTGGGTCAGATTTAGGGATTTTGATTATGGGATTTGAGTTTTTGATCGTATTTTGTGATTGTGGGCTAAATGGGGTGTGATTCAAATGCTTTGGAGGTTGGATTTGTGTAAAAACGGTGGAAACCGACGAGTATCGTCTTGACGTAGACGATGGCGAGTGTTGGACTGTGCTTCTGGTATGTCACTCAGCACTTGACACCATGTGTCAAGTCTTGTTGGATGCCACAACTGACACTTAACATCATAACATTTACAAAGGCATCGAGTGTCGATTCGTGTAAACTGACATCTGGTGCACCAAAACCATGTATTTGATACTTGACGACATGTAACTGGGGGAATGTTGAGTGTCGAATTCATGGGCTTTGGATGCAGTTGTTGGTTTACATGAAACCGACACTTGATGAATGTGAAAATGCGTTACATCTAGTGTCGGTTACATAATCTGACTTGACTCAAAGCCAGGCAGATAAATTTGATGAGGAAACATTATCGGATTTTAAATTTGACTCTCGAGGCCGACATTTGACATAGTCATATTGTCGGATGTCCAACTTCCTGGATGTTGGTTCCAGTAATCCGACATAAGTTTCTTTGGACACTTGATGGATTATATCGAGTGTCTATTTATTTTGTCAAGCTCTATCGAGCTTGTTAAGGTGTGTCGAGTTATGTCGAGCGTTTTGGCAGATTACATGTTTTAGCCTTGTTTTTTGCCTTTTCTCCATCATATATAACTAACACATACATTTTTTTTTGTAGGTTGAAGCAAATGGCAAATGAATTTGGACTCTCCTTCACCCTAAAGACTCCATATAGTGAGCACTACCATGCGACCATCCCTAACTTGGCCAGTTTTGAGTGTATTAGTTGGATTCGTTCGACTTTGACTGGAGGCAACAAAACATGTTTCGCAATACATGTTTCGGGTTTCTCTTAGACGTTCAAGAACTATCCTTTCTGTCTTAGTTGGTCTACAATGTGCTCGAGTAGGAGGTTAACACAGTGGGGCATGATGAAGAAATGTGGTTCCTTATTAAAGGTAAAAATATTATGTTTGACTACAATGTATTTTACTAATTTAATTTTTTTTTTTTTTGCATTTGATCATTCTAGTTTTGTTTTTTTTTTAACCATTATTAGCTTTTTTTTTGTTTTTTTTCTAAGAAGACTTATTCCTTTTTCTACCCACAAGTTCGGTTTGATGACCAGTTTGAAATTTGCTACCCCCATGCCACCAATGCCTAATGTTCTAAATCTATGCCATTTGTTGGATACATACTTTCGGGCTCAAGACATGGAGCCCATTGATTTCTATCCGTTGCTTCGGGCATTAGATGTGTCAGCTATGCCAGATGAGGATGTTGTAAGGCTGGCCTTGTATTACGTTTTGGAGCAGTTTTTTCATCATACAGGATCGACGCCGATATGTCTCCCATAAGTGGTTGAATTTTGTCAACGCATTGGATAGTTTTAACGAGTATCCATGGGGTTTGGTGTCTTATGATAAGACACTTAAAGGGATGAAAAAGCTTTGGGTAGGAGATTGGCAAAGTTTAAGAAACGAACAAAAGCGAAGAAGAAGAAGACGATGGGGAAGCAGCAGCATTCCGAGACATATAACTTAGAAGGGTGTCCTTACGCTATTCAAGTACATACTGAAGAACAAATATTGGACATTTTTATCACTTTCTTTGAATTACATTTTAAATACCTATTGCCACTGAAAAACATTATATTGTTAAGGTTCAGTTGTATGAGGCTATGCCGTGCATTGGCGCAACATATGGGCGAGCGAACGGGGTCCTCGCAGAGAGGATACTGCGCTTGTTGAAGCAGGAGACACGTAAAACCCTATTAGAGGACATTGTCAAACGCGACATCATGTTGGTTAGGAGGAGGGCATGTCAGGTTCCACTTATTATTTTTCCTATTATCGGTCACAGTGAATCACTGTTTAATTTGATAGCTTATTTGATATTGTAAGCTCATCCACTCATCGTTTTAAAGCCATTTGAGGCGGAGCGGACCATAGATTGGTACATAAGGCTAGCTGCAATAGTTGGCATCTGAAGAAGTGCACATGTGGCTTGGTTGACATCTATGGATGCTCCTTTATTGGCGGATGACACGATTGAGCCACTGTCCACAAAGAATCCATTAGGTCCACCTCTTGCTGGGCATAGTTCCCTTATTAGACCTTATGTGGGACCAGTCATCGATACAGTCGGTCATCCAGATGATCGGGTGCGGTCTCGATTGTCTGCCACCCCCATTAGTCCTGTACCTTTTGTGTATGAGAGTTATGGTCATGAATCAGGCATTCCTCCGACTAGGTATAGTTCTCCTCGTAGGGTTGATGTAGGGCCATTCATCAACACAGTTGGTCATCCAGATGATCGGAAGCGGTCTTCCCCCATTAATCCTGCACCTACCACATTCGAGAGTTACGGTCGTGCATGTGAGTCGGGTTCTCCTTCAGACGGCACGACCACCCATCGAGATATTTCCCCTCCTATATGTGATGTCCCTTCAAGTTCAACAGTATATATTGAAAATATATTGTGTAAACATTTTTTGTTAATATTACTAGTTGGTTGGTTTCTTATGTTGATTTTGAATAATGATATACAGCCGCAGCCGACCTATGATGGCTTCTAGAGCACAGTTTTGTGTGAGCTTGTGGGACTTCGGGAGGAGATAACAATTTTATGGGTGGAGAACAAAGACATGTGAGAGGATATAGTACTTATGCATCAGGTTGTTGTACTATTGGGTGGCCACTTTGGGTACGCTGCCACGATATGTCGCACAAATTAATAATGTAATTAACGAATTCCATGACGTCATAATGATTAACTCATCATGATCGTTTACTATAATATAAGATTTAGATGATGGTGAGGGCGACGATGATGATGGTTAGTAAGTAAAAGAACCTGACCTTGCAACAAAAAGTGTTCGTGTCCTCGATACTGCTCTCATGGGCTTTGTTTCCCTTCGAGGTCGATAATTGATTCTAGGAAAGCGTAAATGAAGCCCTTCTGTCAGTTCCCCAGGTAGAAAGAAAGTGAGGATCATGCCACATAAGATAGCCTCTGATGTTCTACATGCAGAGACAGAGGCTCTAGTTGTTTAGCCCCCATAGGAGCCCACTTTACAGCGTTGGGAGACAGTGATACGGGATGCAGACTACATATCTGATAGCATCATGTGGACTCAGTTTCTACTAGTTGACCCACATGCTCTCACACTCGATGCTGATTGCATAAGCTTCGATAGTTGGATAAGTAAGGCATCAAGCGATATTGACTTGGGCGTCTACTCTACTGGGCATGAGTTCTTCATGATGTTGACCACCCCGACCGACCGGCTTGAATATGAGGTTTGTTTTATTCCCTATCATCTCTTCCTAACCAATATACTATTACAATATTACATGATTACTATCACTGTATGCAACATTTAGATAGCTATTTATGGACGTTATGCTATAGAGCTTGGGAGATGGGTACAGATGTTACCCAGAGGTCTGCATTCTTGAACATAACTTTCTGGATAGGTATTTGCAAAATATATGAAATTATAGTGTATTAGTGATTCCATACATGTGCCTATTTGAGAGTTAGCTAACCGTACTTGTTTAATTGCAGATAAAAATTCATGGGTTATGGATACGATTCAAGGACAAATTGGATGATATCGATTAGGTGAACGAGTTAGGTCTTCTCCTGCTTCTCCTTGGGGACATGCACTTCATTGGACGACCATAGGTCGATGTGGACAAGGTGAGTCCATTTATATTTAGTGTGTTAGTCTATCCTCTTTTAGTGAAAATGTTGTGACCGATGACATGTTGTCTGCTTTCTTTTTAGCTCTATGTCCCTGTTAACATTGGGGGCGAATATTGGATGGCAGTCGAGGTGGATTTGAATCATCATGTGGTAATCATATATGACTCATGTTACACAAACAATCCCACCAACACACTGAGGGATGCAGTCCAGTGTCTAGCAAAGATAATACCACGTAGGGTGTCAATAGAGGTTTTTAGCATTTTTTAGTACCCCGCCAGTCCTTGTGATATCGAGCGCATCGAGGATTCATCCGAGATTCCACAGCAGGAGGCTAGGGGAGGAGCATGCAGCGTGTATTGTTTGAAGTTCATGGAGTACTTAGCTAGGGACGTTCCATTGGCAAACATTCAGGCATTCACAAACGAGACACTTTGGCGAAGAATGACATTACATCTTTGGGCCCATAGGGTTCTTCCACAGGTGGAGGAGGCCATCTTAGACACCATGAGGCAGCATTCAGATGTGCCCCACGATGTTCAGCTATAGTCCACATGTGAGATTGATGCCACCCATGATGATGAGGCACAGCCAGACACGGGGGTACCATGATTTTGTGTCATGCATGAAATATGCATTGTGCCATGAATTTTGGGTATATGTTTTGTATAGTTACACATTTTTGTCCACATATATTTGTATAGTTACATGTACCAGTTATAGAGTATATGTCTTGGATAGATATTTTGTCTACTAGCATTTTTTTTAGATGTATTGGTACATACTTGTATTGACAATTGACAATGTCAGTATGCAAAATTGTAAATACATTTTCTCCATATGTATTAGTACATACATCTATTTTTGTAACCACGAGTAGTAGACTCACATAAACGAACTCACAGTAGCCACTGACAAAAGCACTGAGTGTTGTATACATCTGTAACTGTGTGACAATTTACATGACATGGAAAGTCTTGTCAATTGAAAATGTCAGTATGGAAAAATGTAAATACACTACATTGGATAGATCAAACAAATTATATTACATGGAGAAAAATACCCATTGCGTACATTTGCCAAACATCATCCCCTATCACATCGCACCCCTATAGCAACATCAAGTGGAACTAGGTTTCGATAAGTTTGACGATTATGCCCGGTACTTCCATACGATCTGCAAACTCGGACGAACTAGACTCACTAGCGGAAGGGATTCATTTTGTCCTAAGATTACCTGCTGGCCTCCTTCTCATGACTGGCGATAGAATCACTCTACTGTGTACCTCCTCAAGAACCATCCAATCCTCACAAACTCTAACAGGAACAACTGGCAGAGCATATGCATATAGTAATATTTTAGTTGTATACCAAGGGGCATAATAATCATGGCACGTCAGTAGGTTCATACATTTGCAAACAACTAATACATGTGCACACGAAAGTTGGTCAAGATAAAACATCCTACATGTGGATGTCTGAGCATGCATGTCAACGATGTTGACGCGGTCCTTGCCACTCACCTCGTACATAGTAAGAGAGATATCGGTAACTCTCATACGTTTGCCCTCTTTTAAACGGTCCTCCATCAACTTGTTAGCCCATAGCGAGAGATGTAATTGTAAGTTAGCAAATAACTCTGGACTCTAGTAGAACCATTGCTACAAGTTCGCTCGATAATAATCTGCTAATAATATAACCGACAGGAATCGAGCATATTACAAGCAGTTGTTTATCGACTCAGCAATATTTGTTGTCACGATGTTATACCTTCGGCCATGAAACTATGAACGTGCCTATTTATCCACCCCAATCTCTCGAAGATAAGTTGCAGTTGCGGGTATATACGATTCAATTTGTCTCATATGATAGTTAAAATCAGCACAGTGATATGTCCTTGCAACTTGGGATAATATAGCCAAAAAAGTCTTGTCCTTGAACGTGGCCTTAAAGTTACCCTTCAAATGATGAGTGCACAATCCATGCAATGCATGAGGAAAAACTTCTACAACAGCTCGTTCAATGCTACAATGGCGATCGAAACTGAAAACAAGATCTCAGAGATTTCCTACTATATGATCACGCAGCTGTCTCATGAAACAGTTCCAGGAGTCATCATTTTCAGAATGCCTAACTCCAAATGACAATGAGTATATTTATTTATTTCCATCCATACAAGAAGCCAAAAACATGGTACCTCTATATTTTTCTTTTTGAAAAGATCCATTAACTACGATAACTGGCCTAATTGATGTTGCAAAGCCGACAATAGAAGCCCCCATACTCATGAAAAAGTACCTAAAATGGTTATTGTCATCAGTTTCTAAAGTTGTTTTGGTCCCTGGGTTTGCTTTCTCAATCATGTACATATACTGGGGGAGTAGTGTATTCCTCATGAGATTCGTGAAGTTCTTACAAAGTTGTCTCCTTTGCCCTCCATGCCTTCTTGTATGTGATATTAACACCCAATGACTCCTGAACATCAAACATAATATCCTTAAGATAGTATGTTCTTGATGCCTAAATGAGTTTGCTCTTTATATGTTTGCTAATAACATGTGCAGTTGCTTATTTGTGATTTGGGTGATGTCTGGCTCCAAAACATGTGTGATGGTTCTTATACTTTTTCACTTGGAAGAAATGGGACTCGACTACCTTTGTCACACGTAAATGCCAATTTACAAGATTCAGCATAACATACGACCTCAAACCTTGTTGCGTTAGAGTTCCTCACCTTGAAATTAAAGTTGCGTCTTAATGCCAAATTTGATAACTTCTCACAAAGCTCGATTTTGCTGTTAAACATCTGCCTAACTACAACCCCAATCCTATCAACTATAAACGATATAGCATCATCGTCAACTACAGATGATGAATGCATAATAGGCGGCATCAACCTAAATGTGTTAGCCCGACAGTTGTCATTTTCGAAGCCCAAATTAGCTTCTTGATGTATAGAATTTGCATCCATTCCCAGCTCATTATTTGACAGCGGATTTTGTTGATGTTTGTATAGTGAAGGAGTAGGTGTGGAGTGAATTGGGGAAAGAAAGGTAAAGGCACATCCTGGTTCACATCATTCAAAACCTCTATTTGTTCATCATTAACAAAATGTGAACCGTCTACATTCTGCCCATCAACAATAAAAGCATTGAAACCCTCACCTAAATCGTCAATACGAATAGTGCAATCATCATTCTCGTCGTCACCATGCTTGTTAACATCATCACTAGTAGCATCATCATCATCATCACCACCATCATTATCATTAATAACAACATCATCACTCTCAAAATTGCCTAGACTCTTAAACTCTTTAATGCTATAAAGATGACGTACTAATCTCAATCGCATCAACGCGGGCACACCTTCTTCATTTTCACATAACACCCCAACTGACTCATGCCTTGCATGCCCTGAATATTGTTGAAAGTCAATGCCAACATCATCATTCAATTGTGGTTGTGCACAAATAGAAGTAGATTCGCTTAATTGGTTGCTTCCATTTGCTAAGCGAAACAAAGAGGGATGAGAAGAACTTTGCCACCATGGTCCTGCATCAGATCCTGACCTCTATCTTTGCTTGTCCCTATCTTCAACTTTGATAATTAGTGGTGTATATGACTATTGGTTCACCAAACAACGTTGTATAAAAAAAAATCTTTGTCAGTCTCAATAGGAGTCAGCAATGGCGGAACATCCTTAAAAACAAATTGAAGCTCTAAACTTATGTTATGCTTATGAAGATCCTAACCCATTTTATTACTAATACAGTCAACCAAGTCATTATAAGTAGTACACCTACGAATTATCAATGGCTTTGCCCTCCCACCAGTGTATAAATAACCACCATTCTCTTACATAATCCAAGAACCATTGCAAACAATAAGTATGTGTAAAGTTTCCATCCTGCATGATAGAGACATATAATATAAGATCCGTGGACAAAAAATCATTACAAAATTGCTTAAATAGATCACAAAAATGACCATTCGGTCAAAACGCTCGAGATATCTCGACGGAATCTAACTCGACACTCGACGCTCGACAAAACCTCCACACATACAACAATCGACACATTCGACACTTGACTCGACACACGATTTGACACTCAACCCTCGACGCTCGACAAAACCTCCACACATTTGACAATTGACACATTTGACACTCGACTCGACATACAACAATAGCCTTGACACACTCACTCAACACTCGACAAGACACACAACACATTTGTTGAGCGATCTCGCTTGACTCTGTCGAGTCTTCTTCCCCCTCGCCTGTAATACTAGATTTTTCTCTCCGATTTGTAATTTTCAACAAATATTGGCAAAAATGCACTATGTCTAAGCTTAATTCACATACACATTCCTATTTTAAGTAACATAATGTGGTTGAAAGCTATGAAAATAAGAAATAATGAAAACATTACAACCTGCTTCAACATTTTAAAGTCATTTAGAAAGAGCTTAGAGAGAGTTGTTTTACCTTGTTGCCCAGGTTCAACTTCAAGATTAAACCATGAGAATGACAGATGTTACTTCTTTCTTTTCAATAATGAATGAATAAAGGGTATTTTTGTCCTTTCATGCATAAAGTGTCTATGGCATCAAAAGTTTTGAGGATGTGTCTATATTTCAGTAAAGCCCCCTAATTTGGTTTTTTTTTTTTTCGAATTTTTCCATCTTTCTTTGCTCTTGGGCTAGTGACACTTGGAGGAATAAGGAAGGTGTAACACCCAACCCATGTCGACAAAACCCAGCCCAGCCCAGCCCAAAATTTTTTTTAACAAAAACAAAAGAGGGGGAAAAGACAGAAATGGGAAAGAGAGAAGAGGGTCTCCTTCTAAACACCCTTTCCAGTTGACCACCAACTGTCGACTTTTGATAGGTGATTTCGATAGATTTTTGGTGAATCTCTGGCCCCACGATTTGTTGTTTCAAAGCTTGTATTGTCCTTTTTCCAACCATATATATCTCATCCTTGGGTTCTTCACCGTTTTTGAGAATCAAAGCTTGGAAGTTAATGGCTTCTTATGCACTTTCCGACCAAAATCCGGTGAGTTACTGGTCAATCTATACATCAAATTAAAGCTTATTCCATGCTCTTTCTAACCATACCTCTTTTGTTGCATATTAATACGTGAAACTCGCAAATTGGAGAGAAATGAATTTTGGCCACTATTCATCTTTTTTCGACGACATTTTTGGTGATGGTTTCCGATCATCAAACAATTTTTAGAACATTCCTTAGCCAAAGGGAGATTGAATTCAGTGAGTGGATTATGTTTTGAGACCTTTATATTATATGAAAGTGTATTAAATTCATGATTTTTCATATGACATAAGTTATTAGTTTAATTAATTGAGTTATATGCAGTTTTATTTTACATATTAATTGTTATTAGAATAAATAATGAGTGATTATGCTATTTTGAAAATAAGTGTGTGTAAAATATGGAATTTTAGATAAAAGAGATGTTTATGGGTGATGCTAGTAAACTAGTGCTTGAGTACATAGTAAATGTTGTTTTGATAAGTTTGAGTGCAAGAGAATAATGAATTGAAAGTAAAATTTGTAGAATGAATGTATGCAATATGTTAATGGAAGTAGAAAGTATGTTAATGGTTAGAAAATAAACATTTATACTTATATGAATTTATATAGTAAATTAAAGTATTTTTTTATTTCCTTTGAGCAAAAAAATATATGTATATATGGAAAATTGTGTTTTTGAAATAGGAAATAATGGGTGGTATTATATGCGATATAATAGCAAATTGTTTTGAAGAAAAGCTTTGGAAATTAGAATTTAATTCATCAAGGTTGACAATGTAAAATTCTGAAACTGTCCAGCGGCAAGGGTTGAACTGTAATTTCTGAAAAATGTTCCAGAATTGGAGGGACTTGAATGCGAAATTCTGGAATTTTAGGATATTCAAGGAAGTCTCTTTTAAATCGTGTTTTTTAAGATTTTGGAAGTCTTTGAAATTTTCAATTGGAACTTTGGGAAATTAGATAAGCATTGAAGCATAAATATACGAAAAGATGTTATAAAGAAAAAAAATGTGATATGGAAAGTATGAGATTTTGGGATAAAAATAAAAGCTATGGTTTATAGTAAGTTGAAAAAGTATTTTATTCTATGGGTTATCGTGATTTGAAAATGCAATTTTTACGAATATGTTGGAAAATCCTAAAGAGATTTAGAAGATTTATTTTCTAGATCAACTAAGAATAACATTTAGTGATGTTATTTAGTATTTTATGAATATGTTTACATAAATATTTTAGTAAAGTTAGAGGTATTCAAATTAGTTCCTCTAAAATTCTTGAATGTAAATTTAGCATCATTTATTATGTTGCTTTAAGTAAATCGATTATTTCAGAGTTAGTTTTTAAAATAGTTCTAGCCATTCTTTTAAGTTCAAAATTAGTTCTAAACACATATATAGCACTTTAAAAGAAAAATCCATATTTTATATATGAAGTGTTTTCTAGATTATTATCGATGTATATTTCACCATTTTATAGAAAGTGCAAAAGCAAAATATTTACGATCATTTTTTTTATATAGCAACTTGATTCAAGGATTTCTTAAAATATTTAGAAATGCTCCTTTAGTTGTTTATCATGGATTTCAAAGAATTCAAATATTTTTAGCTTTAGCTTGCATCAATCTTCAAAGTTTAATAAAGTTGCATAAAAAGCAAAAGTTTAGCATATGGAGCAGTTTTGAAAAGAAATCAGTTTTAGCAAGGATAAAAAGTTTCACTTATATTATACCGAGCTATTACCCAGACAATTATTCAGATCACTTAGACAGTGATATAGTTAGAGGCCTTTAGGGCTCATTTAGACACACATAGAGGCTTTGGGCAGTGTGATCTGGGTACTTTAGTCATTTGGGGGCAGCTCTACGCATGCGTATGACTAGTATAGCAGGCTTGTGCGATGTTAGATCTCGCCAGGTACAAATAGCTCTACTTGCGTAATGTAGATCTCACTAGGTATGAGTAGACTCAGATAGCTTTGCTTATGCAATGTTAGATCTCACCAGGTAGGATTAGATAGCTTTAGGTGTACTTTATTAGTATAATCAGAAGTGTTTTGAATATGGTTATATGAGTTAGTTTGAGAAAAGAAGCATTATTTACAAAAGTTTATTTTTTCAAAGAAGATTTTTAGGAAATTATGTTTTGTGTTTTAAATAACTGAAGCGATGATTTTAGTCTATTTATCATGAGCTTTATTTTATAAAATTGAAAAAATGCATCTTTTTCTATTGTTTCTAAAGTATAGAGACATTCAGAAGTATTTAAAGAATATGGCTAAGTAAGAGTTTATTTATTGAAAGTATCATGAAAGTTTTAATAAAATCTTCCATCAGTATGACAATTTTTCTGAAGTATAAATTAAGGATTTCTAATAAGTAATATACTCTATGATTTCTAGATTTTAAATAAATAGTCCTTTTGATAAACTAGGAAAGAAAAGATGCATTAAGAGTAAGAAGAATGTGTTTTGCAATGTTTTATTTTGTTTAATGTTTAGTGTACATTTATCTACTTGTTTTATAGGAAAGTGCAGGGATATGCATTATGTTGAGATGTGAGACTAGGTAAGTGTATGTAATGTTTATATAATTTGAAATATTATGTTATTTTTGAAAAGGAAGTTAAGAAATTTTTATAAAATATTTTTTTATTATAAGTTAAGGAATTATTTAGTTGTTTTACAAAAATGAAGTTTACATAGAAAGTAAGAGAAGAAAGAGTCGTTTATATATTTTTCTAGAAAGAAAAGTATACTAATTTGTTTTGAAAAGGATTAAAATGTTATATTGTTGATTTACGGAAACTAAGCTTTAGAAAGAAAAGCTTTATTCAATAAATGAGTTTTATAAAAGAAAGAAATAGGAAATTTTGCTAATAAACACTAAGCCTTTAGCTCACCCTTTTCCTATCCTTTTCTCACCAGGTACTGCAGGTTTGGTGCTAAGCTGTCTTTGATGCTAAGGCAGGCCACACGATGTATAAGCTAGAGTTCAATGCATTTAAAAGTATTTTCTTTATTTATTTTATTTACCTTTGTATAAATTTCTCAATTTTGAAGCACGTTGAGCATAAGTTATGGTTATTGTTGGCATGTTGTGTTTGATGAGGACAAAAGTCCTAAAAGAAGTTGAGATAAGAAATATTCTTATAAGTGTTAAAATATGTGTTTTGACAGGGGGTTTTGTCCAAATTATAGGGGAAATTTTACCGAGTCAAATATTTTTTTTAGCTATTTTATATAAAAGACCCAAACTAGAACTAATATTTTTTTTAAATGTTTTTAGTTGTTAGCATAGAGGAAACGTACTGACTTAGAAATTTGCATTTGATGTTCTTGTAGTAAATAGTTTTAAGCACGATTTGCTTGTGTAACTAGGAGCAGGTCGTGTCAGAAAGACATGTGAGCTAGGAATGTTAATATTGTTTTGATTTGATTTTTTATATATTCATTTTTGGTCTGCTAAGATTGTTAGCTATGCTGAGTATGGCTAAGGAACCTACTCGATATCCACCACCCTCCCAATATTCTCCCTTAGACCAGTCTTAGCAGATGCCTTTGAATAGGTGGTGTTGGTGGTGGATGCCTTTGAGTTGGTTGAGGAGGTGGTGGATAATTTTGAGTTGCAGGTGGAGGTTGAGATGGTGGTGGATACCTTGAAGAGGGTGCTGGATATTGGTTAGGTGGTGGGGTTGAGACTGAAAATGCAAAATTTCGATAGTTCGACAGGAGGTTTGATGGTCCATTGATACCGGATCTTTGAGATATGGCTCTGATACCAAATCTGATACCGGGCTGCTGGATTATAATAGATGAGGATAGGATCTTCAAGTTGATTATCAACTCAACCAATGGCTGGAACAAATAGAATGGAACATAACAAACACTCTTTGAAAGGATAACAAGCTCACCACCAAAGTAAACACCAATAGGATACAGATAATTCACCACCCAAGGATGTAAACCAAGGATACAGGGCTTAAAGGGATAACAAGCTCACCACCAAAGTAAACACCAATGGGATACAGATAATTCACCACCCAAGGATGTAAACCAAGGATACAGGGCTTAAACTAACTCACCACTCTATGGAATCCACCAAGAGATACAGAGTTAAGAAGAAATCAGTATAAACACTGAAATTTCACTCAAATTCGAATTCAAAACTTCACTCTCTTGAATACACAACTTTAGAGCTTAAATAACTTGGAACAACCCTCCAAGCATAGGTAAAAGACAATAATTAAATGATTTCAATAATTACAGCTCAACTACTACATTGAAAACTCATTTATTAACTAAGACTCATAAGTAAACTCATTAGGTAATAAAACACAACCAACTAAGCTAGAAATTCAAATTCCAACCAACTAAGCAATCAAATTCAAATTCTAGAGTAGACTTTAATGCACCATTAACTATGAACCAGCTGTGAAGAGATAGTCATAGATTCCTGCAGACAACTCCAAATGACACATTGACAAATGTGTTAGAAAGCTGACTTCAAGATCTTTTATAGCCACAAATCTTGACATTTAATTCTCTGCACAGCAATACCAGTTCTTTTACGAAATTATCCCTCATTCTGGTTCATGTGCACTCCTGACCATTGTAACAATTTGCACCCCTTGATGATCTATCATGAATCCCATGGATTGCAACACTCCTGTGTCAAGCTCCCCTGGTTGAGAAAGACTCGACCTCGAGTCTTGATTGTTGTTTTCACCAAGATAAGGACTAAGGTCAGAGATATTAAATGTGTTGGAAACACCATAATGCTCAGGTAGCTCAACTTTGTAAGCATTCTCTCCAATGCGTTGTAAAACTTTGAATGGTCCATCAGCTCTAGGCTTCAACTTGGCATATTTGCCTGGAGGAAACCTTTCTTTCTAAGGTGTATCCACACTAGATCTCCTTCTTTGAACTCAGCATACTTCCGATGTTTGTTTGCTGCAGCTTTATACTTCTCATTTTGCTTCAAAATCTTCTCTCGAACTTGTTCATGTAGTTTCTTGATGTTCTTAGCTCTCTCCTCTGCATCACTGCTAAATTGAGTTTTGGAAGGAATAGGAGCTAAATCCAAAGGACTTATTGGATTCTTGCCATAAACAACCTCAAAAGGACTATGACCAGTGGTTTGACTTGATGATCTGTTGTAAGCAAACTCAACTTGAGGTAAAACAAGATCCCATTGTCGTAAATTCTTACCAACATAACTCCTCAGAAGATTTCCCAAGCTTCTGTTGATAACTTCAGTTTGTCCATCTGTTTGAGGATGATGAGATGAACTAAAGTTAAGTGTAGTCCCCAGCTTTCTCCAAAGCGTACGCCAAAAATGAGATAAGAACTTTGGGTCACGATCTGAGACTATGGCCTTAGGAATGCCATGCAATTTCACAATCTCCTTGAAGTATAAATCGGCCACGTGAGTCGCATCATTTGTCTTGTTACAGGGGACAAAATGAGCCATTTTAGAAAATCGGTCAACCACCACCATGATTGAATCTTTGTTTCGCTGTGTTCTAGGCAATCCCACCACAAAATCCAAGCTAACATCTTCCCACGGATAATTAGGAATAGGTAATGAAGTGTACAAACCAGTGTTCTGCCCATGACTTTTTGCCACATGACAAATTGTACATCTTTTCACGTGCTTCATCACATCCCTTTCCATCTTCGGCCAATAGAAGTTTTCCTTCACAATAGCAATAGTTTTGTCTCTCCCAAAATGACCGCTAATGCCACTGCCATGTGCTTCATTAATGATTAATTCTCTCAAGGAACATTGAGGAATACACAATTGGTTTGCCTTGAGTAGATAACCATCCTGCAAAACAAATTGGTTAGATGAAAACTCATTACAGTTACTCCATATTTTGCCGAAATCTGGATCATCCTTGTAAAGCTCTTTTAAAACCTCAAACCCAACAACATTCACTTGCATAGAGGTCAGTAAAGAATGTCTTCGGCTTAAGGCATCAGCCACCACATTTTGAACTCCAGATTTATGCTTGATGGTAAAGTTGAAAGCTTGAAGAAACTCTACCCATCTGGCATGTCGAACATTAAGCTTCTGTTGGCTGTTGATGAACTTCAAAGCTTCATGGTCAGAATATAGAACGAATGGTTTTGGCAAGAGATACTGACTCCAATGCTTCAAAGCTGGACAAATAGCATACAACTCATTGTCATAAGTTGAGTACTTTTTGCGAGATGCATTCAATTTTTCACTAAAGAAAGGATTTGATCTGCCTTCTTGGCTAATAACAGCATCAATACCAATATTGGAAGCATCACATTCAACTTCAAAAACCTTGCAGAGATTTGGAAGTGATAAGATAGAAGCTTTTATCATCTTCTTTTTAGGCACCAAAAGAACTGGGACAGCACAAAGAATCATGCTTTCCCTCACTAACCCTTTAGTGATAAGCTCATCAACCGGCGTTGTAATTCTTCATGTTCTGTAGGACTCATTCGATAGGCTAATTTATTTGGCAACACAGCACCTGGAACAAGATCAATACAATGCTGTATGTCTCTCATTGGAGGAAGGCCTGGTGGTATATCATTTGGTATAACATCATGGTATTCTTCAGGAAGATATTTCATCTCTTGAGGTGGTTCATTACTAACTTCATTTTCTTCTAACAACAAGAACACATAAATTTTACTTCCCTTCTCCAACTCTCTTCTACATTCTGTTTGGGTAAGCAAAGCATTTCCCTCCCCTTTAGTAGGTTTAGGAACACATTCTAACTTCGAAGGACCAAAATAACTTTGACCCCATCTTTAAAGAATGTATAAGTATTCCTATAGCCATCATGCATTACTCTCCTATCATACTGCCATGGTCTACCAAGAAGTAAATGACAAGCATCCATAGGAACAACATCACACCATATTTCATCTTTATACTTTTTCCCAATAGAAAATGAAACAAGGCAGCGTTTGTTTACCTTGATCTCGTTATCTTTCCGAAGCCATGAAATCTTGTAAGGTTGATGATGCTTCTCTGTCTAAAGGCCAAGTTTATCAATCATCTCTGTAGACAACACATTTTCAAAGCTGCCACCATCAATAATAAAGTTGCACACCTTGCCATGAGAAGAACATCTGCTACGAAAGATATTTCTGCGAAGCCAATCATCTTCTCGTTCTTGGGCAATACTCAAACTCCTTTGAATAAGAAAGAGAGAATCACCTCGATTTGCATAAGTGACTTCCTCTTCATCAACAAATTCTAGATTATCGAAATTGATCAAGGCATCTGACTCGATCTCTTCATCAATTTCGTAAAAGTCATAAAATATTGGTGGTTTTCCATGATCCTCAAAGAAGTCATGGTCTACTTCATCATTCTCCACTGATTCATCTTTATTAGCAGCATCATTATCATCATAATTGCCCAAAGGACTTTGATATTCTACTTCTCCATGCATTCCACCTGCGAATTCTTTATTTTCCAGAATTACTAAACGTTGCTGGAGTTGTTGGAGCTGCCGCATAAGATCTTCAACGATCAAACGTTTCTGGACTTGCTGAAGTTGCCACCTGAGATCTTCAATGATCAAATCACGTTCATCTCTTTGAGAAGGAGGCAATTGGGTAGTAGAAGTAGCCTTGTGAGTACGACCAGCCATTGAACCAAAAGCTCTTATACCAATCTGATACCGGATCTTCGAGATATGGCTCTGATACCAAATCTAATACCGGGCTGCTGGATTATAATAGATGAGAATAGGATCTTCAAGTTGATTATCAACTCAACCAATGGCTGGAACAAATAGAATGGAACCTAACAAACACTCTTTGAAAGGATAACAAGCTCACCACCAAAGTAAACACCAATGGGATACAGATAATTCACCACCCAAGGATGTAAACCAAGGATACAGGGCTTAAAGGGATAACAAGCTCACCACCAAAGTAAACACCAATGGGATACAGATAATTCACCACCCAAGGATGTAAACCAAGGATACAGGGCTTAAACTAACTCACCACTCTATGGAATCCACCAAGAGATACAGAGTTAAGAAGAAATCAGTATAAACACTAAAATTTCACTCAAATTCGAATTCCAAACTTCACTCTCTTGAATACACAACTTTAGAGCTTAAATAACTTGGAACAACCCTCCAAGCATAGGTAAAAGACAATAATTAAATGATTTCAACAATTACAGCTCAACTACTACATTGAAAACTCATTTATTAACTAAGACTCATAAGTAAACTCATTAGGTAATAAAGCACAACCAACTAAGCTAGAAATTCAAATTCCAACCAACTAAGCAATCAAATTCAAATTCTAGAGTAGACTTTAATGCACCATTAACTATGAACCAGCTGTGAAGAGATAGTCATATATTCCTGCAGACAACTCCAAATGACACATTGACAAATGTGTTAGAAAGCTGACTTCAAGATCTTTTATAGCCACAAATCTTGACATTTAATTCTCTGCACAGCAATACCAGTTCTTTTACGAAATTATCCCTCATTCTGGTTCATGTGCACTCCTGACCATTGTAACAATTTGCACCCCTTGATGATCTATCATGAATCCCATGGATTGCAACACTCCTGTGTCATCCATAGTTAAGACTATGAAGCTGTCGAACTCATGTCGATATGTTGAGTCCATGTTGAGCCATCGAACTTCAATAATGGCAAAAATAATTAATTAATTGCAAAAATTATGTATTTACTTTACAACGTGTTTGAGATGCATGCTCTATAACATATTGAAGAATAAGAGCAAAGGCCGCGAGAGTGTAATACCATAGTTAATAATACTTAATCAATGGTACTTCCCCCTCCTCTTACTATTTCAAATACCCATGTAGATAAACCAATTAGTTCCTAACGAATCTTTTGGGGTTTGTGTTTTCTTTAAATGTGCATAATTATATAATTACCCATAATCTATTCTTAAATAGTAGCAAAAGAACCTAAAAACAATTCAAAATAGCTTTTGGTATTAAAAAAGCTTTTTTCGGCTAGTAGAAAAATAGAAAGAAACGTGATATTAATCTATTTCACAAGGTGTCTATTAATTTCCTTGTTTAGATTAATACTCATTTGTAACCATTGCTGCTGAGGGTCAGAACGAAAATTTATGAAAACCTTTCGACTATTTAAAATTATGTAAAATAAATAAATTGTCCATATGTAAATAGAATTAAGTGTAAAAAATGTAAATAAAAATATTTACGAAAATTGGGGCCATCGGGCTCGAACCAATGATCTTTTGAACTGCAGACAAATGCTCCACCGCTTAGCTATGGACCCAATTGGCAAGGTCCCAATTTTTATATTTATCATTAATTCAAAAGAACATTATATCAAATTGACTCATTTCAATGGTCCATCTGGTAAGTCTCCCCGAGAGGTATGGCTTGCTCAAAATAGAATGCATGGGTTGGTCTGTTATTACCTCGATTGAACGTGCTCGGAGGTAAGGTCGTAACTTCCGAGAGGAAATAACTAAAGTCATGACAAACTTCTCCAAAGCTGTATAGCAAGTCTCAGCATCCACTAAGGACCGTAGAAGCTTCGAATTCAGATGCTTCCCCCTACACTCAAAAGTAAGTTGCTCATTCAATGATAATTAAATTAAATATTGGTTGAGTCCGGCCTCCCACACCCTAGGACTTGCAATGCCTCGAAAATTAGCTTTAACCATTTAGAAATGGTCTAACTTGATTGTGATATGCAACATTTCCAATGAAAATAAGAAATTAATTATAGTTTCAACCTAATAAATTTCTTCCCGCACAGTAGCATAACAAGAGAACCACACAATCATCCAACATACATACATTCAACGATTCCAAGAACACTTAACGCCTTTAAAGTCAATTTTGTTCCAAAGATTGGTGATCGTTAGCACCCTTTTGACTACATTAATGATCTAGACACATTAGTATTAAATATTCATTTACCAGAATCAATTTTTACATAAAATAGGCATGGGCATTTACTACTTTATAGAATATATTTTAAACAAACTAGTTCGGAATTTAATCCAAGATGTAGATTACAAGATACTACAGGAGAAGCTACAATATTAACGGTAGAAACAGAAGAAAACACTCCAACATCAACTTATACTCTAAAATTACTTAAATGGAATGAAATTACTATACTAGAAGTATGGATAATAAATAACCCATTAGTACCCAGAAATATAGCACAAAAAGAAATAGCAAAAATTACACAAAATCTAGAAGGAAAAATATTATTAAGATTTAATTCTTTAAGAATAGAAGAAACTTCATCAAGTTATTCTGATATTAAATCTGCAAGAAGTTCATTTTCTTTACCAAATATAATAGTTTCAATATTAGGAGTACACAAACAAGTGAAATAAATAATAATCCTGCTTATCCAGTAAATTATACAATACCTGTAGCAGAACCAATTAATCAATCACCAGCAATGTCACCTACACAATCAGATTTTCAAACTATTAATACTATTAAAAAAGAAGACTTTGAAATAAATAAAGAATATTTAAGAAATTATTTTTTACAAGAAGAAAATAATTTAAAAAAATTGGTATTTTAGTACATTTACTAAACAAAAAATGAAGAAATTAGAGAAGAATGGTAAAATGAAATGAAAAGATTAAAAATTAATATTCCTTTCCTTATATGGTTCAACACGTATGCATCAAAACCTAATATTGAATTGCCTTATGAAAGTCAACAAATCAATGTTCAAACAAATGAATTTAAAAAATGGGAAACTACACAACATAGAATAATTCAATCATGCACCCACCTTTAGAACAAATCAAAATTAAAACAAATGAAATAGAGATTTTAGCAACCCCATTAAAAAAGGATCACATAAACCAAATAATAAAACTGCAACTTTAGGAGACAGTAAAAAGGTTTATGAACAAAATAATTTTAATAATCAGTTACTACATACTGTGTCTAAACAAGTTACAATAATAGAAGATCAAATAGATAATATTAAGTTAAAACAACCTGTAACATTTTCTCAAGATATATCTCCACCATTGTTTAAACCAATTTAACAAAATTATCCACCAGTAAAACTTCCTAAAGTAGATTTAATTGATCAAATTAGTCAAAAACTTAAAATATTACCAAGTACTTCTAATAATAATAATATTAATACTATAGATCAAAACCAACAAAGTGATAATCAATTACAATATTTGAAGATATTGATGAAATTAATAAAATTACTAAAAAGAATAAATGGAAACAAACCCCTACAAGAACATACTATCCAAGACCTACTCCACCAGATTTAATGTATGAAGAAAGAAAATAATTTATTTCTAATAAATATTTAGGTGATTCAATTATGAATGGAACACAGATGAAAAATCAGAATATGAAATAATGAATGCTTATAAGAAATGAGTATGGCATCTACTGCATATAAAGCTTATAAAACAAATGATCATGAAACTGCTAAGATGTTAGTAGCAGGTTTCACAGGGTCATTAAAATATTGGTGGGATAATTGTATAGGATTCAATAATCAACAAATAATATATAATCATGTAGAAAAAACTCAAGTAGAAGATGAAGACGGATTCGTAACTATTCAAGAAACTCAAAATGTTGTAGAAGTATTAATATATACAATATCAATGCATTTTATAGGAAATCCTAAAGAAGAATTAGCTAGTTTAAAAATAATTTTAACAAATCTTAGGTATCCAACTTTAGGAGATTTTAGATGGTATAAAGATGTTTTTTGAACAAATATATTCAAAAGACATGACTGTAATGGTTCTTTCTGGAAAGAAAGATTTATTGCAAGATTGCCAAAGTTCTTTTCTGAAAAAATAATCAATAAATTAACAGAAATAACAGGAGAAAATTCAATTCCTTGGGATAATATAACATATGGTCAATTATTTGCTTTTATTAAAAAAGAAGGATTAACAATATGTCAAGAACAAAAAGAAAAAAGAAAGATAGAAAGTTTTAGCAAAACAATGGGATCATTTAGTAAACAATATGGTTATGAAAATCTTAAACCACCATCATATTCAAAGAAATATAAAAAAAATCAAAGAAATTTTATAAAAATCAATTTGACAATCAATATTACAAGAAAAATAAGAAAAAATATAAACCTAAGAAGAATTATCCAAAGAAACAATTAGTATGTTGGAATTGTAAACAACCAGGACATACAGCAAAACAATGTAAAAAGAAAAATAAAGTCAATGAACTTTTAAATGATCGAGATGAATTGAAAAATAAAATTAATAAATTATTATTCAGTGAACAATCTAGTCAAGATTCTAGCACTAGTAATAGTGAAGAAGATATTTTAGATATTCAAGACACTGATATTATTACAGAAAGCAACGAATCTTTAAGTTGCACAGAAGGAATATGCAATTATAAGCAAATTATTGTAATCACTAAAACATTGATAAGCAATTTTTAATAGATATTATTGATAAAATTGAAGATCCAAATATAAAAAGAGAATATTTAATGAGATAAAAGAAATTTTGGAACAAGACAGTAAAATTGAGACACCAGACACATTTAGTTTAAACAAAATATGGGATAAATATCCATCACAAACCTTATTTAAACAAGTTACTACAAGAGAATTACAACAACAAATTAGGAATTTAAAAGAACAAATTAAAAAAATTAAAAAAGAAATCCGAAATCAACAATTAGAACAACTTCAAACTCAAACAAGATTAACTATACTTGAATCTCAAAATAAAAATGATCAAGCTTCTAGTTCACAAATAGAAGAAGATTATGTACAAATTGTAGACAAAATTAATTATCAAAAATGGTATATAGGAATATTATTACATATAGATAATGTTTTACAAATAGAAACAATTGCTTTAGTAGATTCAGGAACTGATCAAAATTGTATTAGAGAAGGCCTTATTCCAACAAAATATTATGAAAAAACTTCTGAAAGATTAAGAGGTGCAAATGGAATGAATCTAGAAATCAATTATAAATTATCAAAAGTCAAAATATGTAATCAAGGATATTGTTTTAAAACAACATTTATATTAGTAAAAAATCTCAGCCAAAACATTATTTTGGGCACTCCATTCTTAACACAGATATACCCATTTAAAATTGATAGTGAAGGAATTCATGCAGAAATTATGGGAACAAAAAAAAGTTTTAAATTTTTATCATCAATGGACACTAGAGAAATTCATCAATTACAACAAAATACAATGACTAAACAAATAAACTTAATAATTAATAAACAAAATCATATTAATTATCTTCAAAAAGAAATTAAATATGAAAGAATTGAAGAACAATTAGAAAAGCCTAATATTAAGGATGACATAGAAGAAATAGAAAACAAATTTAAAAAAGAAGTATGTTCATACTTGCCTAATCAATTTTGGGATAGAAAGAAACATATAGTTACTTTACCATATATGAAAGAATTTAATGAAAAACAAATTCCAACAAAAGCTAGACCTATACAAATGAATCAAGAATTATTACAACACTGCCAAGAAGAAATAAAAGACTTATTAAATAAAAAATTAATAAGAGAATCAAAATCCCCTTGGAGTTGTGTAGCCTTTTATGTTAATAAAAAACATGAGATAGAAAGAGGAGTTCCAAGATTAGTAATCAATTATAAGCCTTTAAATAAGGTATTACAATGGATTAGGTATCCCATTCCTAACAAAAAAGATTTAGTTAAAAGACTTTATGATGCAATATTATTTTCAAAATTTGATATGAAAATCGGATTTTGGCAAGTTGAAATAGCAGAACAAGATCGATATAAAACAACTTTTATAGTTCCATTTGGGCATTATGAATGGAATGTAATGCCATTTGGATTAAAAAATGCTCAATCTGAATTTCAATATATAATGAATGATATATTCAACCCTTATACAAAATTTATTATTGTTTATATAGATGACATACTGGTTTTTTCTGAAGCTATAGAACAACAGTTCAAACATTTAAAAACATTATTTTATATAGTTAAGAAAAATGGTTTAGTAATTTTTGCCTCCAAAATGAAATTATTTCAAACAAAAATAAGATTTTTAGGTTATGACATATATCAAGGGACAATAAAACTTGTTCAAAGAGCAATAGAATTTGCTGACAAATTTTCAGATGAAATTAAAGATAAAAATCAATTACAAAGATTTTTAGGATCTTTGAATTATGTTTCAGATTTCTTTCCAAATCTTAGAAAATTATGCAAACCTTTATATCAAAGACTTCAAAAGAATCCTTTACCATGGATAAATGTAGATACTATGATAATTAAAATCCTAAAAGAAAAAGTCAAAACAATTTCAAAACAGGATCGCAATTTGAAAACAGAATTTGAAACCAGAAACAAAATAAATACGTAACTAAATTAAGAAAATTATGGAATAAGAAAATAACTTACTTCTTTAGCAGAGTCTTAATTTAAAAGATTGATGCTGAAAAGAGAATTAACAAAATTATAGATTAGAGCAAAGTAAGAGATGAATAAAACTTTATTTTATTGAATGATTTGAAATACAACAAGAGAAAAGGACTTAGCTCGTTTTTTCAATCGATGCCTTTCCCTCACCACAAGAGTCCTTTATATAGATTTGAAACACAGACTTGAAACCATTACAATTCTATAATAACTATTTACTTTTTGACTAAGATCAATACATAATGATTCTTACTTTTGATGTGTACAAAATAATGATAACTCTTTTTGACAATAGTTTGTAACATATACTATTTTTGATAAGCTTAAGTAGACGTGGAGGCTTGAAATTTGCTTGAATTACTTTTGCACCGAACTTCTAGAAGAATTAGATAAGGTTACTTGACTTTATCCTTTTATAAATCAAAAGGGTCTTGAGAGAGTGGTCGACCATATGGATTTTCATCTGGATTTTCTGGAATACTATCGGATGAGCTGTTTGAAATTTGTTGAATAATTGTCGCCACTAACTACTTGAGCTGTTCACTTTTTGACTTCTTCTTTTTAGAACTTTTTGATGATGTTGACTTCTCTTGAGCTTGGGTTTCCACCTTTGATGGAGTATTGGGCTTGATTGATTTTTCTTTGGGCTTGGCTTGGCTTGGCTTGTGATACGCAACATCTCCAATGAAAATAAGAAATTAATTATAGTTTCAACCTAATAAATTTCTCCCCGCACAGTAGCATAACAAGAGAACCACACAATCATCCAACATACATACATTCAATGATTCCAAGAACACTTAACGCCTTTAAATTCAATTTTGTTCCAAAGACTGGTGATCGTTAGCGCCCTTTTGACAACATTAATGATCTAATCAAATACTAACTAAAATAAAATTCATGTACAGCCAACATGCACACGTTCAGTGGGAGCTATCAGCTAATACTAGTTCAATCTTGGTCGAAAGCATTAGGTTGTTATGAAGCATATAATTTCGCACGATGAAGGAATATATGGTTGTGAATTTTAGAGGATACCTAACACTTGTTGGATATTCAAATTCAGACATTTAGTCAAAGTTGGACTCCAGAAAATCAACTTTATGTTTGATGTTTACTTTAGGCATAGGAGCCATTATATGGAGGAGTACGACGAACAGAGAATAATCACGCGATAACTTACAGGCACGATCGCATTATGGGGGGAGGCGGATTTGGAAGTAGTGTTTATAAAGGGTTCATTTATGAGGACTTAAGGGAAGGACTTTAGTCCATTCCAGTTGCCGTTAAGGTTCATGATGGTGATAACAATTATCAAGGCCACAAAGAATGGCCGGTAAAAATCTTTGTCTCCAGCATTTCTTTTAACAAAAACAAAAGGGGAGAATACAGTGAAACCCCCAAGGTTTGGGCTAATACTCTCTCACCCCCGTTGTTTGAAAAGTGACATTTAACCCCTACTTTAACACTTCCGTTAAAGGTGTAAGAGTACGAAAGTCCTTTTACCATTAAATGTTAAAATAAGAAAATTCCATTACACTTATCTAAGTCAAACCCATAACTTCTTGACTAAAACTAACTTGTGAACCATCCAAGCAATGTGACACTTAATAACGTTAAGTTGCAATAAATTTATTTAACATAACATGGAATATAAATCATGAAATTTATAATTAAAAATATAAGAAAAATGTCATAGAGCTAATCACTTTAAAATTAAAAATAAACAATGTGAATTAAATGACAGTAAAATTATAAATTTAAAACTTAAAAATATATTGATGATAATAAATAAATAAATTATAATTATAATATATGGATTTATAATAAAAAATATAAGTTCATGATAATAAATAAATAATAGAAAAATTGTTAATTTAAAAGGTAAAAATAAATTGATGATGATAAATAAATAGAATTATAATTAAAAATACAACTTAATGATGGTAAATAAATGATAGAAAAATTATTAATTTAAGAGTTAAAAACATGTCATAATTTATAAATAATTTATTATAATTTTAAATTATTTATTTATCATAATCAATATATTTTTAACTCTTAAATTAATAATTTTACTATTATTTAATTCACATTGTATATTCTTAATTTGAAAGGCCATTAACCCTATGACATGTTGTTTATATTTCTAATTATAAATATCATGATTTATATTCAAATGTTATGTTAAAAAAATTTGTTGCAATATATATTCTTAATTTGAAAGGTGATTTACCCTATGACACGTTGTTTATATTTTTAATTATAAATTTCATTATTTATATTCAGATGTTATGTCAAAGAAATTTGTTGTAACTTAGTATCATTAATTGTCGTATTGTCCAAATGATTTATATGATAGATTTTAGCTAAGAGATCACGGGCTCAAGCCAGATAAGTATAATAGAATTTTCTTTTTTAACATTCAATAGCAAAAATACTTTAGTACCCTTCCACCGTTAAATTTTCTTTAACGGAAGTATTAAAATGGGGGCTAAATGTCACTTTCAAAACACTAGGGGTGAGATTAATCCTTAAAAACCTTGGGGGCGTCACGATGTTTTCTAAAAAACAAAGTTAAATACATTGAGATTTTATCTACAACCACCATAGATTTCATAATGTGTATTTAATTAATACTCTAATTTTTGTTTCATTTTGTTCCCTCTGACTTTGGCTCTGTTAAAACTTTAAATTATTTATATATTATTTTGTCTAGCCAACAGATTTTAGTATAACTAATGTGTTTATTATGATTATAAAGAAATTCTTCCATAAATACATACGCAACTGCCCAATAAAATCGAGAAACATACAGGTTTAAGATATGGGGAAGTTGGACCATTGGCACAAAAAGACACAACAAAAGTTGGATTGTGCCATCCACAAAATATATCCAATGGTGGAAATAATTCCAATGCAATATGTGAACGAAGCATTCAAAAGGATGGCAAAGAATAATTTTAAGTATCGTTTTGTTATTTACATTAAGAACAAGTTATATTTAGCTTTTGTGTTTCAAATGTGGTGTAACTAAGATTCCAACAAGTAGCATATGTTGGGGATTGCTAACTCACTGCAGTTGATTATTAATAAATTTTGTTGCATTTTGTAACTATTACTAGTTATTAATTAATAATGTTTTATAATAACAATAAATTAAATAACTAAGGGTAGTCTTAAAATTTGCCTTTAAAGCTGTCTATATGCCATTATGATAATTATTAAATCATCTTAAATTAAAATTAGTTTTTTTATTAAAAAAACCCTTTGGATACTATAAAATGATTTAATGATTTTTACAATTAAAAAAATATAATTTTTGATCTTGAGATCTTAATATGTATCCTTACGATACACATTATAGAACTATTTGATAACTAATATGAAGTTGTCATGATATGATTACATGGGCAGAAATTTTAGACCAGTGTTATTTTGTATGTCTTGACGTGTTTGATTTGTTGTTTATAGGTGGTTGTTGTTCATCAAATGACTATTTATCTTTAAGTATTGTTAATTTTAGGTTACTGTTTATCAATGACATTGTTTCTAAATTTACTATTCTGGAGTAATACTGTTCATAGAAATACTATTTACGGTTTGTAGCAAAATATTATAGCAATTCTACTATAGCAACTAATGTTGAATGGCTACTGTGGCTAAGTACTGTAGCAATGGAGCATTATAGGTTAGGGACTCTTTGGTATGGAGGCATGTGAGTTTGGAAAAGAGAATTTGAAGTCTAACACGTGTTAGGTACGTTTAATAAGTAATTTAAACTCGGGAATCATGGATTCCCGTGGGTTTCACATAACATTAAACAGGGGTATATGAACCCCTTCTAACACTTGCGTTTAAAATTCCAGAGACTCCCAAACCCATGACATCTGCAGAGAGAAGAAAAAAAAACTAGCATCTCTCTCCTTCAACCATGGAATCTTAATCCATCTATCTTTTCCTTCTCTCTCTCATCTCTCGTCTCTCAATCTCTACCCGTCTCTCTTCTCCTTTAAATGCCAAACATCTCAAAACCTCCTTTATCTCGGCCACTTGCTGACAGTCACCCTTCTTTCTTCACATCCTCCATAGCTCCTATAATCAAACCTCTTAACAAAGACAAACAAATCAATAAAAAACATATCAACATTCACCAAACACATTCTTCATTCAAAATCCACTACCGTACATGCAACTTTTGGCTTCTTAGTGGGCGGCACGTGGTTGGACTGTAGTGGTGGTGTGCCTGCGCTGGATAGGAAACTGAAATGAAATGGGATTGTGGGCATTGGGATTTGCTGGGAGGGGATGGTGGTAAGGGAGGGGATGGTTGC
>SNVD02011253.1:0-55138 GCA_013180625.2 Boswellia sacra
TACCACTTCTGGATGCTATTGAGCAAGTACCTCGTTGTACAAAATTTCTCAAGGAGTTATGCACCAACAAGAGAAAGTTGAAGGGAAATGAGAAAGTACGTGTGGGGGAAAATGTTTCAGCTGTATTGCAAAGAAAAATTCCTCCAAAATGCAAAGATCCAGGTACGTTCATCATTCCATCACCATTGGTAATACCAAGTTTGAAAGAGCTATATTAGATTTAGGAGCATCTATTAATGTCATGCCATATTCTATTTATGCTTCTTTAAATCTTGGACCTTTTACAAAAACTGGTATTACCATTCAGTTTGCTAATCATTTTAATGCATATCGCAAAAGAGTTGTGGAAGATGTGCTTGTGCAGGTGAATCAATTGGTTTTCCTGGCAAACTTCTATGTCCTTGAAATAGAGGATGAGACATCTCCTAATCTAACTTCGATTCTTTTAGGGAGACCATTCTCGAAAACTGTTAGAACCAAGATTGATATTCATGATGGCACTCTCATCATAGAATTTGATGGCGAGGTGATTCGCTTCAATATTTTTGAGGCAGTGAGATACCCTACTGACTTACATTCTATCTTTGAAGTTGATGTCATTGATTCTTTGGCACAACAATTTTTTGAGTTAACTCACAAGAATGGATTGGATATAGCTATTAATGAGCACATAGGGACAGAAAATTCTAAGGAGTCAGAAATTTTGATACGAGTGTCCAAAGAAATGGAGGAAGTTGTGACAAGCTTTGATGATACCATCGCAATAACCACAAATAGGTATGATGTTTCGTACATTCAATTTCCTTTATCTAATGAGAAAATTCTTCCTTCTGTGATGAAAGCCAATACCTTGGAGCTTAAGTCACTTCCAGATCATTTGAATTATGGATTCTTGGGTGAGAATGATACTTTGCGAGTTACAATGGAAATGGGCCTTGTACGAATACAAGAAGATAAACTCATCCGAATACTTACAGATCACAAAATAGCTATTGAGTGGACAATTTTTGAAATCCAAGGCCCATCCATATGCATTGACCGTATCTTGTTAGAAGAGGGATCCAAGCCCATTAGAGAAGCACAACAGAAATTGTATCCTCCCATGATGGAACCAACGTCGGGCTGAGGACGTTAAACCAAGCGCTTATTGGGAGGCAACCCAATGTTTTTTGAAAAAAAAAAGAAGAAAAGAAAAATAAAATGAGGTAATAATGATCGATTTTTGTGTCTCGAGGAGATTTCCCTTTCATAGCCTCACTTGACCCAGGTTTTTATCTCTCCTTTGCCATCTGTTTTTATTTCGTTTTTTTATATATATATATATTTTTTCTTGTTTTTGACTTTTGTTTGCTATTGTGTTGTTATCTCTTTTATGTGTCTTTAGTTTTCGTTTCTGCTCTTTTCTTTTCCTTCCTTTTGTTTAATTTGATTACTCTGTGCTTTGAGCTCATTTGTGCAACAGCTTGTGGAAACATCCAAACGGAAGTCGAAGTCATTCGCCAAAGGTTTGAAACGTGCATATCTTGGAGAAAAACAAACCCGATCGCATTATCGGTAATATCTCTTCTTTTCTCCTCTTCAATGGATGCCGATATCTTTCTGTCGAACCTTCGTAAATATTTCCCCTCACTTCCTCAAAATGCTGTGTTTAAAATTTATAAAGTACGGATGACTAGACTTTGGGCATTGATGCTCCTAAATGTGCCTGCTGATATCCGCTGGCTTATCGAAGCCAAGGTGAGATTGTCCAGTGAGCCGGACATTAATCTCGCAAAATACATGCCTGGTCTAGGAAAGAGCTACTACGCCAATAGGCGAAGAGCGAAAAGGTTACAAGTATGTTATAAATGTGCTAGATGGAATTGTAACCAGACTTGTCGTTCATTAGGTTTTGCGTCCAGGAATAGAGAAGATAAACTTCATTTATTAAGAATGGTTTGAGTAATGAGTCGCTGGATAATGTTTTGTTAACTCTCGAGTCACATTCTTGTGGACTTGTTCATCGTGAATTGCTTAATCTATGGACACAATTTCGTGATGAATTGCAGTGTTATAGTCTAGGGAATCTGACTAAAAACGACCCTGTTTGCCAGTTTATAATAAAACTAGATGGGAAGCAAATCCCCGACTCATAGAAGGCGTTTCAGCCGTTACTGGACGTAAAACCAGAGGAAGATGGAGCCACAATCACAACTACTTGTATATTTGAATGTGTGTTGTTGTTGTCAAATTTCTTTTTTCTTGTTTCGTTTGATCTGATTATCAATGTTGTTTTTGTGTTGTTGTTGTTTGTTGATTTTGTTTGTTTTAATTTCAAGTTTCTTTTTGACAAACCAGATGACTACCCCATGATATAAGCACACGTGGAAGACAAGTGTGGAGGTTTTGTCACCCTCCGCCGAAAGTATATCTTTACTTTTCATGCTTCACGTGGGAGACAAGTGTGGCGGTTTTTTCAAACCCCACCGAAAGTTTATCTCCATTTTTCATGCACACGTGGCGACAAGTGTGGAGGTTTTGTCAAACCTCACTGAAAGCATATCTATTTTTTCAAATCTCGGGGCGATAAATCTGCATCGAGCAACCCCCACCGAAATTATGTCCTCATGTGTCAAAGTTGAGAGTTTTACGTGTGTATATATCCATGCTGCATATTTTGAAATGTCATTTCATAACCTGTCTTGCACTTGAATCACATAATACTAACGTGCATCTTTGTCTTACACAAGTTTAGAGCACTTGTAGAAATGGAGAAAACACCAATTCGGCGATTCCAAAATATATGCGTATTTTGTGGATCGCAATTTGGTAAATATGGAGAGTTTACAACAGCAGCTCTTGATCTTGGTAGGACATTAGCTGCAAGGGGTATTCATTTGATTTATGGAGGGGGTAGTCTTGGGTTAATGGGGTGTGTGTCGACAGCTGCATCCCTAAGAGGGAGCAAAGTTCTCGGCATTATCCCTAAACCATTAGCTGTGCGAGATATCGTAGGCAACACAATCGGGGAAGAGTTACAAGTCTCTAGCATGCATGAGCGTATTGCACATATGATTGTTAAGTCCGATGCATTTATAGCTTTACCCGGTGGTTATGGCACATTAGAGGAGATATTTCAAATCACCTCTTGGGCACAGCTAAACATCCCTAAAAAACCCATTGGTTTGTTAAATGTCAATAACTTTTTTGATGGTTTGTTGTCTTTTCTTGATCAAGCTGTAGAAAAAAATTTTATCTCACCATCAGCGAGGCACATCCTTGTTACAGCTTCAACGGCAGGGGAGTTAATTGACAAACTACAAGAATTCGTCTATTCGCCTGATCCAACAACAGCTCGGATTGATTGGTTTGGAGAAGGCAATAAGAGGCGTAAACTGGATTTAACGCTCCATCTGTAATCTCTATCTGTTGGTTTGCTTTGTTTTTGTTTTGCTTTCTTTTTATTGCGTTTATTTGAGAGTTTTCATGTCGTTTCTTTTGAGCTTTTTCAGGTTATTTCTTTCGTCCCAGGTAATATTTCTAATCTCGGTTTTTAGAGTGGTGGCTTAAAAAGTTCAAGTTCTCTTGAAACGCATTCTGGATCTCTTCAATCCATAATGGCTGAATAAGGAGGCTAACTTCTAAACTTTGTAGACCCATTCTAACTAACTTGTTTTTGTTTGCTGACTTGTTGACCTTTGTTATTTTATGAGTGAGTTTAGTTTTGCGTAATTTAGAGTTGTTATGTGTTTTTATCTTTATCAGTTTTGATTTAAAAAAAAAACATTTGTGGAAAAACCTGAGAATGGCAGAATATGGGGTTTCTTTAACCCTTGAAACGCATTCTCTCTCAATAAATCTGTAGTTTGTTTATTTCATGTTGTTTGAAGTGTCTTGTTTCTTGTTTTGTTCTTCATAAAAAAGGTATATAGGCTGGAAACCTTAAGTCTGCGGGCTACTGGTCCTAAGGATTGTTGAAATATACAATCTTGACTCAGGTGTAACAACGCCACGTACCTCTTTTCTTGCATTTTGTGGGTCGATGATAAGATAATGATTGAATTAAGATAACTCTTGGAAAATGATAAATGATGCATGGATCTGTGTGCTTGAAATGTTTATTGGTTTTCGCTTTGCTTTTGATTCCTTGCGCCACATTGAGCACTGAGCTATTATCACTGAGTTATTTGTTCACTTAGAGAAAGTTTATGTAATTTAAATGTTTCTTCAGATTTCAATGAATTCTAGAACTTGTTTTGATGGTCACTCAAGGCGAAATCCTAGGCTGTGCAACATTGGGGAAATGATTTAGGCCATCTTTGGACCGTTTGAGCCTTAATAGCCAACCTTGACTGAAATTGATCCCTAGTTACCCCTTTGAGCCTCTGTAAATCTTTTTCTTTGTTAACTCACTAAAAGATTTCCTAACCTAAAATGAATTTGTTCCAAACAGTTTATCCCTTACCTATGAGCATGTAGATCGTTCACAATTAAATTCTGAGCTATGTTCTGGTTTTGAGAAGTTAGAGGAGGTTGGGATGTGTCATGAGCAATACAAGTGAGTTCTATTGTGTTAAAAAAAAAAAAAGAAAAACAGAAAAAAAAACCAATCTGTACTTATCGTCCACGTACTTACACATTGAGGACAATGTGTTGTTTAAGTGTGGGGGAGGGGAAGTGTAATAAAAAAAAGAAAAAAAAAGAAAAAAAGAAGAAAAAAAGAACAAAAGAAGAAGAATAAGAGATCTATACCCTTAATGTTCTTAAAAAGAATGAAACAACAAAGTGTGGGGGTGTAGTTTTCTTTTGTTTTCTAAAAAAAAAAAAAAGATTGAGTGTTCTAAATAAGTTTGAGGGTGTAACCTGGTGAATTAAAATGAAGTTGTGTTATAGGGTTGAGCTCTACATAGTCTTGAATGATTTATGTGTTTGTGGGTGATTTGAGCCAAATTATTATCCTTTATCATACCTTCACCCAAGCCAAACGTTACAAGCTTAATAAAATCCTACTTGATCCTTGGTGTTGTGCATGTCTACATTAGTGGAGAGTGACTTGAAAAGCAGGCCTATGGAGTTCAATTATAAACACATCTTCAATATTAAATATGATTCATTTTTATGCATAAACTCATCCGGGTTAAAAGTGATTATGTGAGAATGGCTCTACACACACACACTTGAGGAATTGAAGTGAAGCGAAACTAATCCTTGAGATGAAATTCTTAATCAAGTGCATTATTTTGAAGTTTTCCTTGGGTTATAATTAAGTACAATCTTTGAGGTCTATTTGCAAGTTGAAGCATTTGTGTGTTTTAATTTTTCTTTGATTCTGTTTCGGTTTAGTTTTGTTTCGTATCATTTTAGTTGCTTGAGGACTAGCAAA
The DNA here is from genome assembly GCA_013180625.2 of Boswellia sacra. Lineage (NCBI taxonomy): Eukaryota > Viridiplantae > Streptophyta > Magnoliopsida > Sapindales > Burseraceae > Boswellia > Boswellia sacra. Next base: position 5,363 of record SNVD02011253.1, read on the forward strand.
GTCTAAGTGTGGGGGAATTTGATAAGTGTCTATTTATATATCATTTTCATATCAATTCGTCCATGTTTCTTTGCTATATTCCTTGGGATTTTTATGTTTTTGTGTGGTTTTGATGTTTGTAGGAGTTTTGGAGCAACTTGCACAAAAATGGAGTAAAACCCTTCATTTTCACCTCTGCTAGTCAACCATCTTCTCGGATTTACTTGTATTGATATACAATGAACCCGATGACATATCATATACCGTTGAAAAGCTCTCGAAGTCTACTTTTTGGAGAAATATACGGTTTATGAATCCATACAGTGTACCGAAAGTTGTAATCAAAACAGTGTGAGAAGTGTAGAAATGTAATTCCACAAATCACTGTAGCATGTATAATACGGGACACTGTAGCACATACTGTAGCAGAGTATTTAAACACATTTTAGGGTTTTATTTCATAACTTGAAGAGGGGAGAACGTGGTGGAGGCTTCAACTCTGGAATTCTTTCATCTCTTGGAGTTCTTGAAGGAGAAAGGAAGCTTGGAAAGAGGAAGAACTACAATCCAAAGAGAATTACATCACATTTGCTAAGTTTTTTCCTTCCCTTTCATTTTCTGGAATGTCTCCATGTTGTATTGTATTTACCACGTTCTTAAACATGTGTAACTGAATCTGAATTGGTTGAGGGTGATTTCAAAGCCCCTGATTGGTTTTTGTAAGTTGATTGTGCAAGAAATTGTTATCCAATTCTCTAATTGAAGTTGCTTGTATTTTCCTATATCTAATGCTTATGATTGCTTGCTGGATTGTATTTCGAATGACCAACTGAATATAATCTGGTTGTTGTCTATTGCTAGACTAGAAATCTTGATCCGTAATTGTCTTGAATTTCTAATCCTTATTAGCAAAATTGTGATCAGAGATTGCAATTGGAGAATACAACCTAAGTTAAATAATCCGAGCTTGTGTGTTTATTGCTTAGATCAATCCATCTTTCTTATCGTAATGCATCCATTGAATTAAATTTAGAGAGCTTGTTCTAGGTTGTTTAATGGATAGAGATTAAATAAAGAGCCTGTTTTATATAACAACAAAGTAAGGAAAGATTGGGATAACAGAGCTTGTTGTTATCTACGGTTGATAATTTCAATGCTGTAATTGGATGACAATTCTATGATTAATTCGCAAATCATATCTTGTGGCAGAGAATGATCCCTTAACCAGATTTCTCTCATTGATCTTTCATTCAAATTAACTTCTGTTTTGTTATTCTTAATTTGCATTCTTATTTCATTTAGTTTATCATTCAACAAAACCCCCCCATTTAGTTTATTGTTGCTGGAAATAACAAATTCAATTAGAATCAATCCTCGTGGGAACGATATCTTACTTATCACTTTATTACTTGTGCGACTAGTATACTTGCTAGTTTCGAACGCATCATCCCAGTACACCTAAACATAAGGCCCGTGAAATAGAAATTAAGAAGATTGAGAACAAAGTGGGCACAATTGATCAAAGAGGAAGTGACCAAACAGATTGATGCTAAGTTTCTAGGTGTGGTGAATTACCCAGAATAGCTTGCGAATATTGAACCGGTTTCTAAGAAGGACAGTAGAGTGAGAATGTGTGTTGATAATAGAGACTTGAATAAGGCTTCTCTAAAAGATGATTTTCCACTACCGCATCTTGATGTCTTGGTAGATAGTATAAATGCGAGCAGAATGTTTTCTTTTATTGATGGGTTTTCAGTTTATCAGATCTTCATGGTAAACGAAGATAAGATAAAGACAGCTTTTATCACTGAGTGAGAGACCTATTGCTATAAGGTGATGCCTTTTTGGCTGAAGTATCCAGGAGCTACCAATCAAAGAATGGCTACCACATTGTTTCATGACATGATCCATCATAAAATTGAAGTCTATGTTGATGACATGATGGTTAAGTCAGAAACATATGAAGGGCATTTTAAAGCTCTAAAAAGATTCCTATAACGAGTTCAGAGGTATAACTTGAAGTTAAATCCAAAAAAGTGCATCTTTTGAGTAACTTGAGGAAGTTGTTGGGTTACATAGTAGGGGAGAATGGAATAGAGATAGATCTAGACAAGGTAAAAGCAATCCAAGAGATGCTAGCACCGAAGACAGAGAAGGAAGTTTGTGGGTTTTTGAGGCGGTTACAATACATTAGTTGATTCATTGCAAAACTCACCACAAATTTACTATCCTATTTCCAACTTCTAAGGAAGAACCAACCCATGGAGTGGAATCTCAGTGTCAAATAGCGTTTGAGAAGATCAAAGAATATTTTAAAAATCCTTCTGTTCTTAGGCCGCTAAAGCCTAGGAGATGTTTGATCTTGTAGTTGACAATTGAAGAAGAAGCCATTAGAGCCATGTTGGCACAAGCAGGTGAAAAAGACATTGAACATGCCGTCAATTACGTAAGTAAGAAGTTGCCTATATGAGATGAAGTAAAGTCAGATTGAGAAGACATGTTTGGCTATGGTATAGGCTTCCAAGAAATTACATCATTATTTTCAGTCCTATCCAATGAAGGCTGTGTCAAAATCAGATCCAATGAAATATCCTTATGAGACATCTTCCTTGGTAGGGAAAATGGCAAGATGGTTGATTCAATTATCTGAATTAGACATTGAATAGGTAACCAAAAAGGTTGTGAAGGGAAGAGTGATGGCTAAATTTTTAGCCATGAATCCGATGAAAGATGATGAGCTTTGAGAGATGGAGTTTCGTAATGGGCATTTGGGGGCAATTACAGTTATGGGATGGAAAATGTACTTTGATGGTGTAGTAAGTAGAATAGGATTGGAGCTATTCTTGTTTCACCTAGTGGAGAAATGTTGCCTTTGGCGAAGAGATTGAATTTTAAGGTCATTAATAATATGGTTGAATACGAAACTTGTTTAGAAGCTTTGGTAGCGATAGAGGTAGAAGAAGTAGAAATTCTGTGCGATTCTATGGTAGTAGTTTCACAAGCAAAGGAAGAATAGGATAGATTCAAGCCTATTTAGAGCATATAAAGCTGTTAGTGATAACATTTACAAAGTGTACTTTAACATATGTGGCACGAGAGTAGAATCAGATGGTTGATGCATTCGCAACTTTAGCTGCTATATATGAAAAGGTTAAAGAGGTGCCAATTAAAGCTTTGATAATGGTGCAAACATGGGCTTTGTGCTATGACGAAATAGGGGTGATGGAACTGGAGGCAGAAGAAAAACCGTGGTATTATGATCTGAAGAGATACATAGAACATGGGGTACTTCCTGAGCAGGCTGACGAAAGAGACAAGAGAATCTTACGACAGCTTGCGCAGCAATTCACATGTCATGGTAGGGTTATGTACAAAAGGGTGGTTGATGGGACGTAATTACGATGTGTGGATCAACAGAAGGCCAAGAAGATTATGGAGGATATATACAAGGATATCTATGGGCCACACATGAATGGGTTTGTTGTTAGCTAGGAAAATCATGAGACAAGGATTTTTCTGGTTAAATATGGAGACATATTGTGTTCAATTCGTGAGGTCATGTAATCAATGCCAGATATATGAAGGCTCAATACATAAGGGAGTTGTAGAATATGTCATCACCTCGGTTGTTTGTTGCTTAGGGAATTGATTTTATTAGAGAAGTAAAGCCCTCAACTTCAAATGGTCATCGCTATATTGTTGTGGTGATTGACTATTTTTCAAAATGGATAGAAGCAGAATCTTTTAGCAAACTAGGGGCAAAACAAATGGCTAGATTTATTGAAAAACCATAATATATGGATTTGGTATACCATATCATGTCGTCATAGATAATGGTGTGAAATTTCAGGCAAAAAGTAAAGTTTTATTATAGAAATCTGATATTGAGCATTATAAGTCGTCTCCTTATAGGCTGTAGGCTAATGAAGTAGTAGAGGCTACTAAGAAAAACATTAAGAAGATGCTTGCCAATAAAGATTAGGCTGACAAATTACCTTTTGTATTGTGGGGATATCATACGACAGCATGAAGTTCCAGTGGAGCAACTCCATTCTCCCTAATTTATGGTGCTAAGGCAATTTTACTAGTTGAAGTTGAAATACAATCAACAAGAGTTTTGATTGAAGCAAGAATTCCTAAAAACCAGTGGTTCAAAAATAGATGTGAACAATTGGTATTATTGGATGAGAAAAGGGTGAGAGCACTTTACCACATGCAATTGTATCAATAGAGGGTCGCTCGGGCTTTCAATAAAAAGGTGAAGAAAAGAAAGATCAAAAAAGGTGATCTTGTGCTCAAACAAACTAGGTCTATAGTTTTTGATCCAAGAAGGAAATTCAAACCTAACTAGGAGAGGCCTTATGTAGTATAAAAGATATTGTCAAAAGGAGATATCAAACTATCAGGCATGAAGGGCAATGAATTTGTTGAAATAATAAACATCAATAGGCTAAAAAAATATTACATGTAAGGAGAAAAATAATTAGCCAAAAAAACTGAAAAGGCTAGTTAATGATAGGAGTTGTTTATGTACACATATCATTCTAAATAATTGTGACTTGATTAATAAATAAAATGCAATGTTTGGAAACAAATATGTTTTGACAATAACTGTCATCATTATAACAAGTGGAAAAGATCTATCAAAAAGCAATTAATGTATTTGTTGTTTCTTTGTTCATGGCTCAGGTAGTTGAAATGAAGACTATTATTTAACATAATTCTTGTAGCTATCATCTGTTGTGACATCAAGAGAATCGAACAGATTCCATTCAATCAGGCAATGAGGCTAAGTTTCTTGAGTGAGGAAGTGCTCGAAGAGTCTTCCAAGACCAAAGATGGGCATGCATGTCACGATTCTCTCATCAATCCATATTGGCGGCAAAGTTGTGAAGTGGCATGAAGAGGCTATAAGTGAGATCAGCCAATGGGATATAGTTAGTATAGGTACGAGTGGGCATATGTTGCAATCGCCAGAAAGGGCATAACCAACGAATGTTTGTATCTAGGATCACTTGAAGACGCTTTGTCAAAGGGTTCAATTATTGAAGTCTGTGATGAGTGTGATGTTGAGGTCCATTTCAGGCAGGATTTATCTGTGGTGCTACTAAGAGGATATTCTCTTGAAGCCAAATCTAAAAGCAGAAGGAAGTAACCACGAATGAAAAAAAAAAAAATCCCTTACCTAAAGTAATAAGGGAGTGCCCAAAAAATGTTGACTTTGACCGGTCCTTGCACAATCAAGTCCATGCAAAGTCTCTGTAAGCACCAAGGGCACTAGAGTCATCTTAGAACTCATCCAGGGAATGAGATGTATCAATGAGGGATCCCCAGATCCATCTTCAGAAACAAGTAGGAATTGGGTCATAAGATAAAACTTCAGAATTCGGGAAGCAGAAGTGGAAGCCTTGTTAATTGTTCCTAATACTTGAAGGAGGAAAGGCAACATGATGTTCGAGTTTACCAAGTGTCCATCCATGCTCAAACGAGGAATGTGAAAGAAATCAACGAGATCATTTGAAGAAGGTGGCTTCAAAAGAGGGAGAATAATACCTCAGGTACTAAATGTGAAATCCCTAAAATAGGTTCTAATTCGTCAAACAGAGGGCAAAGCTCTTGCCCATTGAAATGGAAGACATGATCTATAAAGTTCCGAAAATTTGCCATAATTTTAAGGAAGGGAATGTCAAGTTTGTCATGTTATTGAAGCCTCAGCCCATAAAGCCCACTTGGTTCAAAAAGTCACCAATCTGCATGCTCTAATGATTTGAGATGTGATTTTAGCATTCTGAAAGTGGCCTCTGTCATCTTGAGTGTTATGTGAGGAGTTAAGGGGGTGAAAGAAGGCTTATATAGAGTGAAAAGAGATCCCAAGGACGTCCAAATTTGTTTCAGGGTTTGTTTAGGAATCAGATTCACATGAGACATGCGCACACCTATCATGGAGGCCCGAAACAAGCACACATCTATGCTTACTACAGCCGCATGCCTTATCAATGGGCGTCCGCCTGTTTGCTCTAAACAGTCGCAAAAATTCATAGAAACTGGTTATTTTTTAGTTTTATATATGTATTACTGTTATTACTGAACAAGATATAAAGGAGAATGAAATTTTTTATTCATATCTAAAATGTTGCAAAGTTCGAATACCATTGAAAAGTTCAAAATAACGTAAAAAATCCAAATCTTAAAGAGTTCCAAAAGTCCTATACAAAGCCTAAAAATCCTATGTAAAGCAAAATAAAATAAAAGTAACCCATCAGCTACTATGAATCGTCACCTCCAGTGTCTTCTCCTGCCTCCTCCACTAAGGCGAAGCCCAGAATCTCGGCCTCTTAAACAACGATCCTCTCTGCCATATAGTCTGATCCAAGCCATCTATACATTATCATTTTCATATAGATTCATATAATAGGACATGCATACATTTTAACATTTTTGTGAAAATAACTTACCCTTCTCTTAAAGCCCATCTCCTGGATGTATCCTTGAGAGGCCAAGTACAGTCCATCCAGTTAAGCCATGATATCACAAGGCATATTTACACGTAAAAATCGATGTCATAATTGTTTCAGAGGACTGCAAGAGAACACACAAAATGATAAAGAAGACTTACATGCGTGGTCTCTATTGGAATGAAGGTAGAGGTCATGGATGGATCAATGAGGAATGTGTGCTCTATATAATCCCCTCTTTGCTAATCACCAAAACCTGACCCTCAGGAGAAATAGCAAGGTTACCAACTATCACTCCAAGTGCAGGAGCTTGATTGGTAGGAGGAGATGTGGCGTCACATCCTATACCAGAAAAACCAGCACGAGTAGCGCGATCTCTCTTCCCAATAGGACTAGATTCAAAAGCAGCAGCAGTAGGAACATGGGGAGTCCAAAGCAACTCTCTAGTGCACCATAGATAAGCACGGGCCCAATCTACATAAGCCATCTTAGTACCAAGAAAAGCTAAATCCTCCACCTCTATCCCAGCCTAGTATAACTCTAAGTCTACATCATCAACCAGTTGAGCAGTATCCACCATTAGAGAAGGAGGAGAATGAGGAATGAGGCGTGTAGCAAGTCCTTCATTCCAACAATGCACTCTCTCACCAAGATACCATATCAAACTCTTAGGACCCTGAAAGAGTATCCTCATGTCTGCCAAAAGTCGAGCACTCCTCATAGCATCATCCCAGCACTCTTAAGGCTCTGAAAGCTAACGGCTAATCTGTAAGAGGAATTGAAATAGTAAGCATAATGATGATTCTTGGTTTTGGGGAAACTAACATGGTTTTTTCATCTTACGTGATCCTAAGTGAGGTCTTGAATCGCTCCTCTTTGGCTGGCCAAGTCATGAGAAGCATCGATACCCTTACGCTTTTTGGACCAGGTGTAAGCATGAAGATAGTCATCATCTATTAGCAAAGTAATGGGCCTTGGAAGAAGTCCAATCTCATAAGCCTATATCTGTGAAATTAAAAAAAAAGAATTTATACATGCTATGATAGAAAAGAATGCAAAAGATAGGTTCATACCTCAATCACGGGAGCAAAGCCTCCTATCCTCTGTGTGTATCTGCAACCCTGGTCCAAATAAAGGTATAGTTGAGATAAGGTAGCACTTACTCATTCATGGACTTTCACCTAAACCAAGTCTCTCAATAGAGGAAGGAGATACATCTCACCCAAGTTTGATGAATTAGCAAAAAGCATCAAGACCAAGAGGTAGAACACAAAGCTACGAGCATGCTGCTCAACCACACACTAACAAAATCCTCATGGGCATCAATCCAGCCCATCCAGTAATCTTGTATAGGCTTATACGTGATGGCAATGTTAGACTTCCTCCTCGAAAGACAACCAAGCAACATGACCACCTCATCGTTATGAGAGCCAGGTAAAGCCAAATAGCTATTAAAAGGTACCAGAATGCCTTCAAAGGAAAGACTACTCATGGCAACAAAGTCCAGGGGCATTATAATACCCAAGCCCACTCTTCGTTTTATTAATCGAGCCCAGCCACTCTTCTTTTTCTATGAAATCAGCCCACGCCTTGAACAAGCCTGGCCCAATTGATTTTGATATGTAGCCCATCCCTTTGGAAATTATATACATGCAAATGAAAAGGGGAAAAAAACGAAAATTCTAGAGAAGAGAAGAGGGGGAGACCTAAGCTTGGAGAAAGATAGGAGGGGTGCAAGCTTTATATAAAGGCTGTCTTGAGGACATTCTAAGGAAAGCTTAGGAGAGAGAAGCTAAAGAGAGAAAGAAGATTAGAGATGAAACTGGAAGTGTCATTTAAGGACAAAGAAGATCTTAGCTTATATGTTGAAGGAGACAACAAGCTAGATGGAACGTTGATCTTGGATCTACTTCAAGTCAATCAAGTTATGCCACCAAATTAGTGAGTGGGAAAAATATGTTTTCTTTCATAAATTATAAATGAGTTTTAAATCCTTTTTTTTTAACATACATGTTAGAAAGCTTTTAAATTGATTAGCAAATAAATTTCTAGTTGAAATGAAGAAAGCATGTTTACTAGTTTATATAGTATTTCTTCGATTCTCTTACACTTTAATAAACTTAAAATTATTCAAGCTAGTTTCTTATAGTATTTTTTTAAGATAGATATAGCACTATTTATTATAGTTGCTTTGAGTCACAGAATGTTCAAAAATTAGTTTCTAAAATAGTTTTGAACAAGATATAGCATTTAGAAATGAAAATTTAGATTTTTTTATTCAAATTGCTTTCTAATTTATCAAAAAGTTATGCTTTATAATTTTAGAGAAATAGTATTAAAGCATGATATTTATAATGATCATAACAAATTTTATTTCAAGGATTTTTTAAAGTATTTGAAAATTTCTCTTTTAGAGGTTCATCATGGATTTAAATGATTTAAATATTTTTAATTTTAGTTTGCATAAATTTTCAATGATTGATGAGTTGCATTAAAAACAAGGTTTTAGCAAATAAACCATTTTTAAAAATAAGTTGTTAATAAAGATAGGAAAATTTAGTTATGGTATCCTTAGTTAGTACCCAAACTTCGATAATGAGATAGGAGATTCACTTAGACAATGATACAGATAGAGGTCTTTGGGACCCTTTCAGACACACATAGAGGCTTTGGACTGTGTAATTTGGGTGTTTAGCCTTTTGAGGGTAGCTTTGGCATGCTTATAACCAGTTTAGTTGATGGCTCTGCCAATACAATATTAGATCTCGCCAGGTATCACCAGTTTCAAATAGCTTTGCCCATGCAATCTTAGCCCTACCGGGCATGATCAGTTTATCAGGCTTGCACGATGTTAGATCTCGTCAGGCATGCTTAACTAGATTCTAGGTACTTGTTTAGTATATCAAAAGTGTTTTAAATATGATTACATGAGTTAGCTTAAGAAAAGAAGCATTTTTAGCAAAATTGTATAAATTTTCATAAATCTTTAGAAAGAGTTTTATGATGGTAGTTCATTTCTTCTAATGAGTTAGTATTATTTATATAAGTTATTTAAAAGAGGATTTTAATGAAGATCATGTCTTAATGTTCCAAATAGTATTTGAGCAAGTGTTTTAGCATGATTATTTTGAGCACTGTTTTATGTGATTGAGAAAATTATTCTTCTTATTTTTTTAAGAGTTTAGAAATAAAAACTAGTATTTGAAGAATTCAATAGCTTATTTATTCAAAGTTTATAAAGATTAGATGATATATTATTCTAGTATGCTGCAATTATTATAAGCTTTTATAAAGATTAATTTCAAAAGAGCTAAGATTTTGTTTTATAATAGTATAGTGTTTTAAAAAATTTGTTTACTAATAAACCTTTATCTTCGCTCAATAAGTTTTATACTCACCTTTTTTTTAAAACCTTTCTCCTCCCTAGGTGAAAGCAATGTGTGATCTAGTTAGCAAGTTTGGAGGTCAAGCCATGTTATGGTGCAAGGATGTATTTAACATTGTCATCAAGGTTGTAACAAATATGTTAGAAAAATTTTATTAGCTATTTTGATTGGAGAGGCATGCTTCTAATGATGGCATGAATAGTAACATATTTCTAATAGAACTTTAAGGAAAACTAAAAAGAAAGAATTAATGATTTAGGCACTCAATTCTATACCTTTTTAAGGGTAATTACCTCACTTCCCAAGCTTGAACTCCAAGAAAACTTAATTGTCAAGGTTTTTCGGAGAAAGCCCTAACTAGATAATGTGTTTAGGAATATTTTAGAGTGTTCTCTTCCAATTCCTCATATGTCTTCCGTGCCTATTACTAAAAATCATAAATGTTTATATAGGTGAACTATAGTAGTGGAATGGTTGTGTGAATAGGGCTTCCATCCCACCAGAGTCACGGCAACCTCAATACTACTTTTCTAGGTTCTCTGAAGAGACTCAAAGGGTCATAAGACCAAGCCACGGAGGCGAGGTCCGGAGAAATGAAATGGATCGAGTCACCACTTGGGCAATTAATCACGGGAAAAATGTGAGTGACAACAATCGATCCCTTTCTTTTGGACCTAACTACCCATCACCCCTTCAGAGCTGGGTTCGGAAAGTTAGGTACGGTCTTTCAGTTCGCCCGAACAAAGTCTGACCTCCACTAGGGTTTACTGAGTTGAGATTTTCTAGATCATCAATTCTATCCATCTTGATCCTAGATTTATTTTTGCACATCATGAAATTTTGTCTTGTTAATTACCTATGGGTGAGATAGGTTATATACATCCATAGAAAGAGGAAAGAGAATAGAGTTACATTTGTTCTTCAAGCATGGGGGATTTTTGGAAGGGGATTACAACGATTATCCAAATATTGCACAAAAGCAAGTGATAAATTGAGAGATTCAACACTTCATAATCCATACAAATAGGATAGTTTATCACAAAAATAAAGTGATTAGCTTTAAACAAATCACATTGTAAGGATTAAATCTATACTATTGTCACACATTACTTAATTAGAAGTTTAACTAATCCCAATCTAATCATGCTTAAATTAACTAACAAGCGAACTAATTAAACATGGCAATATAAAAAAGAACAATTTAAGAAATTAAACTAAACATTACTCCTAAAACATGCTTCTAAACATAGCAAATAACCTAAACATGCTTCTAATAAAACACTAAAGAATAAATCTGAAAAGAATTAGGGAACTAGACCCTCAGTTCTGCACCCTTCTCAAGGGTAATTACCCCACTTCCAAAGCTTGAACTTAAAGAAAACCAGATTGCCAAGGTTTTTAAAGAAAATGTTGACTAAGACAAAGTGTTTAGGAAGTAATTTCAAGTACGCTCCACCAATTCCTCGTATGTCTTCTGTGCCTTATACCAAAAATCATAAATGCTTATATAGATGAACCGCAGCAGTGAAACGGTTGTGTTTTTCTAATGTGGGATCTTGAGAGTAGGCGTGCACCTACTCTCCATAAAGGTGTGTGCCTTGTGGTGTAGGCGTCGTGCCTATTCTAGGTGGCTTTTAGGGGTCTTTGGGTGGTTCCGGAAGAGTTTGGAAGCTTCCAAGGCAGATGTCTATAGGTTATGTAGGCATGTGCCTATTCTACCTATTATAGCGCATACTCAGCCTCTTCCTGACTTTTGCACTGCTTTTTGATTTGGCCATTTTTTGGTTTTTGATATAGTTTCAAGAAGTTCATAAGCCTTAGCTAAGAGAAAAATTCCCTTGATGATGATACCATGTCTCATCATCGAGCCTCAAATCATAAGGAAATATAATGCCTATAATTTGCCCCCTACTTTGGAGGGGTTCGTGGGAACACAAACATCGACAAATTAATTCTTACATTGCTTTTACCTTTTCTAGGTTAGACGTCTGAATTCCTACCTTACGCAGTCTATGGCTTAAAGACCTCTATGGTCTTCTTGGGCCATGGCAGCTGATAGACCTTTGTGGTTAGATTTGATTGAAGCCTTTGGCGGCTGATGGACCTTGGCGATCTCAACTGAGCCTTGGCAGCTAATCGGAGTCTTGATGACTAATTGACTACGGTCTAAACTGAGCCTTAGCAGCTGATCAGAAATGAAAAATAAAACCCTAGAAATTATGTTATTAAAACCAATTAAAAGAGTACTTAGTTCACATGCTTAACAAAAATGGATCTGAAATAAAAAAGTTTAATTTAAATTAGGAAAAAATTACTGACCGGAGAGCTCGGTAGGCATAGATCGAGACTTATTGACAACCAATATTTACAGATTTCACTTTCAAAATCGTTGGAGCATGGTTAGAGTCAGAGATTGGGGAAGGTAAAGATGGAGATGAGGAGGATAATCAAACCATGATGGAGATGAAGAGATCAATAGATAATGATGATGAGAGGGATGAGAGTGATGAGAGTGATGAGGGTGATGAGTTTGAGCGGCTAGGGTAAGAGGGAAACTGCCGAAGAGCGTAGATCAAAAAGTAGGCATGTAGGGTTTTGTTGCTCATTTCAACCTAAACGATGTTGTTTTGGCATTATTAGTTTTTTTGGAGCATTGTTTGCTTTAATTTAATTTTTAAAATAAATTATAATAATTTTTACTTAATTAAAAATATTATATTATTTCAAAACAAAATTTATTTGAGATTCTTAATTCCTTAATTTTTATCAAAAAAATTTAAATTCACTTTGAAATTATAAAATAATTTTATTTATTTCATACAATTTCCACATTTAAAATTTTACTTTTCTATAATTTAATATCTAAAAATTTAATTTTTCTTATATACAGTAATATTATCTTTTATTTAAGGAATTTAAAACTTTTAATTTTAATTGAAACATCAAATTATATTATTTAATCATTATTTTGATATTTTTGACTTCTTTATTTTATTGAAATTCAAAATTTATATTCACATACTTGAAAAGAAAAAATGAAAAGATAAAGGGAAATGTGATAGGGAAAAGGGAAAGATTATATATTCATGTATACTTGTCATACTTTTATAAATATGTGATAAATATGTGATTAAATAAAGAGAGAAAGTGACAAATAAGATGAATAGGCAAGTTTGACTTCTAGACCCGTGTTATATTTCTCACTTTTTTTAAAAATTGTCAAATAAAAAAATTGTAAAATGACAAATATGCAAAAACTTCCTGTAGTATATCTTTTCTAGAAACATCATTTGACATATATTCTATTAATTATTGAATTATGGATATTTACCATATTTATAGTTCTTTTTTAAGGCTAAATAGGACTCGACTTCTAAATGAAAGGTGAGCTTGGCTTAAAGCTTGTATAAGAAGCATTGGTGTTTGCTCATGCAATTAAAGAATTGCACATTTTGATATTTTTAGCTTTGGATAATTGTTGTTTTTCCAAATATTGTGTATGGAATTTTGAATTTCGAATACTTATTGAAAATTTCGATTATTCATTTTCTTTTAACAAGTTTATTGTCATTAGAAAGAGTAAAGAATCTTAATTTTTCTAGAATTGTACATAACAATTTGCCTATGATGGAAAACTAAAAGTGGAATCAATAAATGACATCAAGTTGAATAAAGAAAGTGTTAGATTGTCTAACACTAATCAGACTTATCTTTAGCATTTGTTATTGGGCCAATTTTATTAAAAGGGATTCGAAGGATGGTTAAGGATGAGCACTAAGTTCGTTAAATGTTGTGCCTATACCAACTTATGAATCAAGCCTAGTGAGAAATTTTCCTATAAGTTTTAAGCTTAAAAGAAACAGCTAAAGATTGTACCGATGTGAGACATAAAATATTTATGTACCAATTAGTGTTAAAGAGGCACCTATGAGTATTTCATAAGATAATTGCTCAAAATATGAGTACATTTACCTAATGCATCATAAATCTAGAACTTTTCAAGAGTTCAAAAAGTAAAAGATAAAGGTTAAAAACATTTGGGTAAATATGTCAAATAACTACGATCAGATCGTAGTAATGAATACCTCTCAAGACCAATGGAATACTATTCCAACTCATTGGAGTAGTAGAGAGAGAATAAAATTCTTTTCGACATGGTTTGATCCATCAAAATTATCCACTTGATTTTAGGAAACCCCAAAAGGTACAAGAGGATAGTGCTTTTATAGGTAATTTAGTGTGAAAGACTTTGCAATAGGACTGCAAATCATTTAAAGTCAACTATACGAAGAATTATAAGCCTAAAAGCAATGTTGTACTTAAAGAAATTCCCAAATAAACTAACATTGATCTAATCAATGATGTTTCAAGGGTTCAACATCTACTTCTAATACAAAACAAATATAAGATCTAGTTACACAACCTCCTATGATACCTCGACATAGTGGGAGCATTGCAAGACAACCTGATAGAATCATAGGAGTATTGTAAGATACTAAAGGAAATGAATCTGATCCTGCTACTTATGAAGAAGCAGTGAAAGATGCTAATGCTAAAAGTTGGCAAAAGGCTATGGAATCAGAAATAGAGTATATGTATTCTAATTTTTCCTGGGAACTTATAGATGCAACTGAAGGGATAAAACCCATAAAGCGCAAGTGGGTCTACAAGAGAAAGAGAAGAGACGATGGGAATGTAGAGACCTTCAAAGCAAGGCTAGTGGCTAAGGGTTACACCAAAAAAAAAAAAAAGGATCGACTATGATGAGACCTTCTCGCCAGTGACTACACTTAAATCAATTCAGATTCTCTTATCCATTACTGCTCATTATGATTATGAGACACGAAAAATGGACGTCATGACAAAATTCTTGAATGAGAATCTTGATAAAATTATCTATATGATGAAACCAAAGGGTTTCATAGAGAAAGGCCAAGAGGAAAAAATTTGTAGATTAATGAGATCAATCTATGGTCTAAAACCAACATCAAGGTCTTGAAACATAAGATCTGATAAAATGATCAAAACTTATTATGTTATTCAAAATATAGACGAGCCTTGTGTCTACAAGAGAATACAAGACCAAAAGGTTGTTCTGATAGGGCTTTCATCCTGCCAAAGCATTTGCGACAATGACACTTTGTAAAAGCCTCTTTCAAGACTTAAAGGAACACAGACGATCCATAGGCACATCAGGAGAAATGGAGTCGCCACCCAATTATTTGATTGGGAATGAATGGAGACAATTTGATATCTCGATATCGAAACTGCCCTCATCCCTTCAGAGATGGATTCGAAAAGTTAGGTATGAGCCCTTCTCCTCGCCCGGATCAAAATCTGGCCTTCACAAGGGTATACCAATTAAAAGTAGCTTATGTTGTTATACAATCCACTTAAATTGTTCGTTTTATGCACATATTCCAATTTTTTCTTCTTTAAGACATGTAAGGTGATTTTCAATCATGGCAGTTGCATAGTCATACCAAGAAAGAGGGAAGAGAATAGAGTTACATTCCTTTCAAACATGGGGGGGGATAGGGAAGAGGATTACATTGCTCCTCAACAATAAAGTAAGTTCTACTTCTAACACTTCATATATCTCATTCATTCATTCATACAATTAAAGCATTCAATAAAACAAAGCATATTCATGTAAATCACATTGTCAATATAATCAATCATTGTGAAATTCAGTAAATAAGGAATTCCTCACCACCATATGTGAGTTTATTCCATGTTTATCAAAACTCTATATATTTGTACACACAATTATCATTCTTAGTAATGGTCTCTTACCATCAATGTAAGTCCACCATCACTTCATGGCATCGTTCTAATCATAGTATATTCATGGTATATTCATACATTCTTTCATATCAAACAATTAAGATTCTATACAAAGTCATAAACTAGAATCATGGCACTTGTATCATGGTAATTGATGCCTTCGAAACTAGTAAGTATACTAGTGGCACAAGTAATAAAGTGATAAGTAGATATCGTTCCCACGAGGATTGATTCTAATTGAATTTGTTATTTTCCAGCAATAATAAACTAAATAGGGGGGGTTTTGTTGATTGATTAACTAAACTTAATATGAAAGCAAATGAAGAATAACACAAAGCAAAGTTAAATGGAGTGAAAAATCAATGAGAGACACTTGGTTAAGAGTTCATTCTCTGCCACAAGATATGAATTTGTGAATTAACATAGAATTGTAATCCAATTACAGCATTGAAGTTATCAACCGTAGATAACAACAAGCTCTGTTATCCCAATCTTTCCTTACTTTGTTGTTAAATAAAACAAGCTCTTTATTTAATCTCTATCCATTAAACAACCTAGAACAAGCTCTCTAAGTTTAATTCAATGGAAGCATTAAGATGAGAAAGATAGGTTGATCTAAGCAATAATCACACAAGTTCGGATTATTTAACCTAGGTTGTATTTTCCAATTGCAATCTCTGATCACAATTTTGCTACTAATGATTGGAAATTCATGACAATTACGGATCAAGATTTCTAATCTAGCAATAGACAACAACAGATTATATTCAGTTGGCCATTCCAAATACAATCAGTAAGCAATCATAAGCATTAGATATGGGAAAATACAAGCAACTTCAATTAGAGAATTGGATAACAATTTCTTACACAATCAACTCACAAAATCCATATCAAGGGCTTTGAAATCACCCTCAACCAATTCAGATTTAGTTACACATATTCAATCAGAATAACAAATACAATACAGAGAAATTCCAGAATTGAAAAGGAAAGAAAGAACTTAGCAAATTCTTTGAAAATCTTCTTTGTAGATGAATCTTCTTGGAATTGTAGTTCCTCCTCTTTCAAAATCTTCTTTCTCCTTCAAGAACTCCAAGGGATGAGAGAAATCCAGAAATGCAGCCTCCTCCCACGTTTTCCCCCCTTCAAGTTATCAAAATAAAACCCTAAAATGTGTTTAAATACTCTGCTACAGTAACGTGCTACAGTGTCCCGTATTATACATGCTACAGTGATGTGTGGAATTACATTTCTACACTTCTCACACTGTTTTGATTACAACTTTTGGTACACTGAATGGATTTATAAACCGTAAATTTCTCCAAAAATAGACTTCGAGAGCTTTCCAACGGTATATAATATGTCATCGGGTTCATTGTACATCAATACAATTAAATCCGAGAAGATCACTGACTAGCAGAGGTGAAAATGAAGGGTTTTACTCCATTTTTGTGCAAGTTGCTCCAAAACTCCTACAAACATCAAAACCACACAAAAACATAAAAATACCAAGGAATATAGCAAAGAAACATGGACGAATTGATATGAAAATGATATATAAATAGACACTTATCAAATTCCCCATACTTAGACTTTGCTAGTCCTCGAGCAACTACGACAATATGAAATAAAACTAAACCGAAACAGAATCAACAAAAATTAAAACACACAAATGCTTCATCTTGCAAATAGGCCTCAAAGATTGTACTTAATTATAACCCAAGGAAAACTTCAAAATAATGCACTTGATCAAGAATTTCATCTCAAAGATTAGTTTCGCTTCACTTCAATTCCTCAAGTGTGTGTGTGTAGAGCCATTCTCACCTAATCACTTGTAATCCGGATGAGTTTATGCATAAAAATGAATCATATTTAATATTGAAGATATGTGTATAAATGAACTTCATAGGCCTGCTTTTCAAGTCACTCTCCACTAATGTAGACATGCCCAATATCAAGGATCAAATAGGACTTTATTAAGCTTGTAACGTTTGGCTTGGGTGAAGGTATGATAAAGGATAATAATTTGGCTCAAATCACCCACAAGCACATAAATCATTCAAGATTATGTAGAGCTCAACCCTATAACACAACTTCATTTCAATTCACCAGGTTACTCCCCCAAACTTATTTAGAACACTCAATCTTTTTTTTTTTTTTTTAGAAAACAAAAGAAAACTACACCCCCACACTTTGTTGTTTCATTCTTTTTAAGAACACTTAAGGGTATAGATCTCTTATTCTTCTTCTTTTGTTCTTTTTTTTCTTTTTTTTTCTTTTTTTTTATTACACTTCCCCTCCCCCACACTTAAACAACACATTGTCCTCAATGTGTAAGTATGTGGACGATAAGTACAGATTGGCTTTTTTTTTGTTTCTTTTTCTTTTTTTTTTTTAAAAACACATAGAACTCACTTGCATGCTCATGACACATCCCAACCTCCTCTAACTTCCCAAAACCATAACATAGCTCAAAATTTAATTGTGAATGATCTACATGCTCATAGGTAAGGGATAAACTGTTTGGAACAAATTCATTTGAGGTTAGGAAATCTTTTAGTGAGTTAACAAAGAAAAAGGCTTACAGAGGCTCAAAGGGGTAACTAGGGATCAATTTCAGTCAAGGTTGGCTATTAAGGCTCAAACGGTCCAAAGATGGCCTAAATCATTTCCCCAATGTTGCACAGTCTAGGATTTCGCCTCGAGTGACCATCAAACAAGTTCAGAATTCATTGAAATCTGAAGAAACATTTAAATTACATAAACTTTCTCTAAGTGAACAAATAACTCAGTGATAATAGCTCAGTGCTCAATGTTGCGCAAGGAATCAAAAGCAAAGCGAAAACCAATAAAAATTTCAAGCACACAGATCCATGCATCATTTATCATTTTCAAGAGTTATTCTTAATTCAATCATTATCTTATCATCGACCACAAAATGCAAGAAAAGAGGTACGTGGCGTTGTTACACCTGAGTCAAGATTGTATATTTCAACAATCCTTAGGACCAGTAGCCCGCAGACTTAAGGTTTCCAGCCTATATACCTTTATTATGAAAGAACAAAACAAGAAACAAGACACTTCAAACAACATGAAATAAACAAACTATATATTTATTTAGCGAGAATGCGTTTCAAGAGTTAAGGAAACCCCATATTCTGCCATTCTCAGGTTTTTCCACAATGTTTTTTTTCGAATCGAAACTGATAAAGACAAAAACACATAACAACTCTAAATTACACAAAACTAAACTTATTCATAAAATAACAAAGTCCAACAAGTCAGCAAACAAAAACAAGTAAGTTAGAATGGGTTTAAAAAGTTTAGAAGTTAGCCTCCTTATTCAGCCATTATGGATTGAAGAGATCCAGAATGCGTTTCAAGAGGAATAAAACTTTTTAGGCCACCACTCTAAAAGCCATGATTAGAAAATATTACCTGGGGCGAAAGAAATAACCTGAAAAAAACTCAAAAGAAATGACATAAAAAATCTCAAATAAACACACTAAAAAGAAAGTAAACAAAAACGAAGCAAAGCAATAGATAGAGATTACAGATGGAGCGTTAAATCCAGTCTACGCCTTTTATTGCCTTCTCCAAACCAATCTATCCGAGCCGTTGTTGGATCAGGCGAATAGATGAATTCTTGGAGTTTATCAATTAACTCCCCTGCAGTTGAAGCTGTAACCAGGATTTGCCTCGTCGACGGTGAGATGAAGTTTTTTTCTACTGCTTGATCAAGAAAAGACAACAAACCATCAAAAAAATTATTGACATTTAACAAACCAATGGGGTTTCCGATGGATGTTTAGCTGTGCCCAAGAGGTGATTTGAAATATCTCCTCTAATGTACCATAACCACCGGGCAAAGCTATAAATGCATCAGATTTAACAACCATATGTGCAATACGCTCATGCATGCTAGAGACCCGTAACTCTTCCTCGATTGTATTGCCTACGATATCTTGTACAGCTAATGGTTTAGGGATAATGCCGAGAACTTTGCTCCCTCCTAGGGATGCAGAGTTGTCGACCACACACCCCATTAACCAAGATACCCCCTCCATAAATCAAATGAATACCCCTCGCTAGCAAGTCCTACAAAGATCAAGAGCTGCTATTGCAAACTCTACATCTTTACCAAATTGCGATCACAAAATACGCATATCTTTTGGAAATCGCCGATATTGGGTTTTCCATTCTAAAGTGCTCTAAACTTGTGTAAGACAATGAGCATGTTATGTAATATGCTTTCAACGTGTAAGAAAGTTATAATAATGACATTGAAAATATGGAGAATGGATATATACACACACATAAAAACTCTCAAATTTTGAACATGGGAATAATTTTCGGTGGGGGTTGCTCGATGCCAAGGATTATCGCCCCAAGATTTGAAAAAATTAGATATGCCATCGGGTGAGGTTGATAAAAAACACACATTTCTCCCACGTTGAAACATGAAAAATGGAGATATTACTTCGGTGGAGGTTGACAAAAGCCACACTTGTCTCCCACGTGAAGCATAAAAAATAGAGATACACTTTCGGTGGAGGTTGACAAAACCTCCACACTTGTCTCCCACGTGTACTTATGCCATAGGGTAGTCATATGGTTTGTCAAAAAGAAAACTTGAAATTAAAACAAACAAAATCAAAAAAACAACAACAACACAAAAACAACATTGATAATCAGATCAAACGAAACAAGAAAGAAATAAAATTCGACAACAACAACACACATTCAAATATACAAGTAGTTGTGATTGTGGCTCACATCTACCTCTGGTTTTACGTCCAGTAACGGCTGAAACGCCTTCTATGAGTCGGGGATTTGCTTCCCATCCAGTGTTCTTATAAACTGGCAAACAGGGTCGTTTTTAGTCAGATTCCCTAGACTATAACACTGCAATTCATCACGAAATTGTGTCCATAGATTAAGCAATTCACGCTGAACAAGTCTGCAAGAATGTGACTCAAGAGTTAATAAAACATTATCCAGCGACTCATTACTCAAACCTTTCTTAAAAAACGAAAGTTTATCTTCTCTGTTCCTAGACACAAAACCTAATGAGCGACAAGTCTGGTTACAATTCCATCTAGCACATTTATAACATACTTGTAACCTTTTCGCTCTTCACCTCTTGGCGTAGTAGCTTTTTCCTAGACCAGGCATGTATTTTGCGAGATTAATGTCCGGCTCACCGGACAATCTCACTTGGCTTCGATAAGCCATCGGATATCAGCAGGCACATTTAGGAGCATCAATGCTCAAAGTCTAGTCATCCGTACTTTATAAATTTTAAACACAGCATTTTGAGGAAGTGAAGGAAAATATTTATGAAGGTTCGACAGAAAGATATCGCATCCATTGAAGAGAAGAAAAGGAGAGATATTACCGAAATGCGATTGAGTTGTTTTTCTCCAAGTTATGCACGTTTCAAACCTTTGGCGAATGACTTCAACTTCCGTTTGGATGTTTCCACAAGCTGCTGCACAAATGAGCTCAAAGCACAGAGTAATCAAATTAAACAAAAGAAAGGAAATGAAAAGAGCAAAAACGAAACTAAAGACACATAAAAGAGATAACAACACAATAGCAAACAAAAGTAAAAAACAAGTAAAAAAAATATAAAAAACAAATACGACAGATGGCAAAGAGAGATAAAACCTGATCAATTTGATGGTATACGAAAGGAATCTCCTCGAGACATAAAAATCGATCATTATTACCTTATTTTATTTTTCTTTTCTTTTTTTTTCAAAAAATAATTGGGTTGCCTCACACTAAGCGCTTGGTTTAATGTCCTCGCCCGACGTTGTGTCCATCATGGGAGGATCCAAATCTTCGATGTGCTTCACTAGTGGGCTTGGATCCTTCTTTCCACAAGAAATGGTGCACACATATGGCTGGGCCTTGGATGTGAGCACTTGTCCACCCAATAGCCGTTTTGGGATCTCTAAGTACTTGGACGAGTTTCACTTCTTGTATTGGTGCGAGGCCCATTTCTATTATAATTGGCAAAGTACCATTCTCACCCAAGAATCCATGATTCAAATGATCTGGAAGTGACTTAAGCTCCACGGTATTGGCCTTTATTATAGAATGAAGAAGTTTCTCATTAGATAAAGATAATTCAATATACGAAACTTCATACCTGCTTATGGTTATGGCTATAGTCTCATCTAAGCTTGCCAGAGCTTCCTTCACTTCTTTAGACACTTGTATCAAAATTCTTGATTCCTTAGAATTTTCTGTCCCTATGTGCTCACTAATAGCTACATCCAATCCATTTTTGCAAGTTAACTCAAAACATTGTTGTGGCAGAGAATCAGTAACGTCAACTACAAAAACAGAATATAAGTCACCAGGGTACCTCATTGCCTCAAAAATATTGAAACGGAACACCTTGCCATCAAACACTATGGTGAGAGTGCCATCATGAACATCAATCTTGGTTCTAGCAGTTTTCGAGAATGGTCTCCCTATAAGAATCGGTGTTGGATTAGGAGATTTCTCATCCTCTATTTCAAGAACATAAGAGTCTACTGGGAAAACCAATTGATTCACCTGCACAAGCACATCTTCCACAACTCTTTTGGTATATGCATTAAAACGATCAGCAATTTGAATGGTAATACCAATTTCCGCAAAAGGTCCAAGATTTAAAGAAGCATAAATAGAATATGGCCTGATGTTAATAGATGCTTCTAAATCTAACATAACTCTTTCAAACTTGGTTTTACCAATGGTGCATGGCATGGTGAACGTACCGGATCTTTGCACTTTGGAGGAATTTTCCTTTGCAATACAGCTAAAACATCTTCCCCCACACTTACTTTCTCATTTCTTTTTAACTTTCTTTTGCTGGTGCATAACTCCTTGAGACATTTTGTATAATGAGGTACTTGCTCGATAGCATCCAGAAGCGGTATGTTTACCTCGATTTTGTGATAAGTTTCCAGGATTTCTTGTTCTTGTTCCTCCTTCGATTTTGCAAATCTACTAGGAAAAAGTGGAGGAGAAACATATGAAGGAATGGGAGTTATAGGATTTACCTGAAAAGTCAGTGTTTTGTTCATGGTGGAAGTGGTGTCATCTCCTTCATCAGTTTGTGATTTCTTTGGCAGGACATCTAATTGCTCTCCATTTTGTAAAGTTATCGCACAAGAATTCTCTCTTGGATTGATCACTGTTTGACAAGATAATTCTTCTGAGCCTTGGCCCTCGAATTCGCTCATGCTAATGGCCAATTATCCTATTTGATTTGCCAGGTTTTGGATACTTGCCCCAGTTTCCTGCTGGAATTGCATTGTGTTAGTGGCAAGTGCATTAACAATATCCTGGAGTGACATACCTGAGTTTTCTGAAGCTGGTTGTGGTGCTGGTTGTGGCATTGGTGGTGGTTGCATTTGAAATGGTTGCTGCACTGTAAGTTGATTAAAACCTTGTGGCCGATTTGGTATGGCATTTGGGGCGATTGGTGGATGATTCCAGTAACTAAAATTAGGGTGATCTTCCCATCCAGCATTACAAGTGTTAGAGAAGGGATCATACCATTGCCTTGTTTGTCCTGGAAATCCATCCATGGTATTGGCTTGTTCCATATCTCCTTGCAAAGTTGGATACATGTCGATTGGATGCTCCATGGGAGAATATACCTCACATGCATAAGATTTCTGCATATGTCCTACAGCCATGTTTTCCACAAGAGAAGTTAACTCAGAAAGTTGTTGTTCAATGTTCGGAGTGCTTACCTCATTTACTCTCCATGGTAGTTGTGGCTCAAATCCGCCACTGAATTGATGGAAGTTTACTGCCATGTCGTCTAAACACAAACAATCAAAAAAGAAAAATAAACAAAAATATGAATCAACAATGAAAACAAAATAACAAATCGATTAGAAAATCAATCCCCGGCAACGGCGCCAAAAACTTGATGCGTTCGAAACTAGCAAGTATACTAGTCGCACAAGTAATAAAGTGATAAGTAGATATCGTTCCCACGAGGATTGATTCTAATTGAATTTGTTATTTTCCAGCAATAATAAACTAAACAGGGGGGGTTTTGTTGATTGATTAACTAAACTTAATACGAAAGCAAATGAAGAATAACACAAAGCAAAGTTAAATGGAGTGAAAAATCAATGAGAGACACTTGGTTAAGAGTTCATTCTCTGCCACAAGATATGAATTTGTGAATTAACATAGAATTGTAATCCAATTACAGCATTGAAGTTATCAACCGTAGATAACAACAAGCTCTGTTATCCCAATCTTTCCTTACTTTGTTGTTAAATAAAACAAGCTCTTTATTTAATCTCTATCCATTAAACAACCTAGAACAAGCTCTCTAAGTTTAATTCAATGGAAGCATTACGATGAGAAAGATAGGTTGATCTAAGCAATAATCACACAAGTTCGGATTATTTAACCTAGGTTGTATTTTCCAATTGCAATCTCTGATCACAATTTTGCTACTAATGATTGGAAATTCATGACAATTACGGATCAAGATTTCTAATCTAGCAATAGACAACAACAGATTATATTCAGTTGGCCATTCCAAATACAATCAGTAAGCAATCATAAGCATTAGATATGGGAAAATACAAGCAACTTCAATTAGAGAATTGGATAACAATTCCTTGCACAATCAACTCACAAAATCCATATCAAGGGCTTTGAAATCACCCTCAACCAATTCAGATTTAGTTACACATATTCAATCAGAATAACAAATACAATACAGAGAAATTCCAGAATTGAAAAGGAAAGAAAGAACTTAGCAAATTCTTTGAAAATCTTCTTTGTAGATGAATCTTCTTGGAATTGTAGTTCCTCCTCTTTCAAAATCTTCTTTCTCCTTCAAGAACTCCAAGGGATGAGAGAAATCCAGAAATGCAGCCTCCTCCCACGTTTTCCCCTCTTCAAGTTATGAAAATAAAACCCTAAAATGTGTTTAAATACTCTGCTACAGTGACTTGCTACAGTGTCCCGTATTATACATGCTACAGTGCTTGTGGAATTATATTTCTATACATCTCACACTGTTTTGATTACAACTTTTGGTACACTGAATGGATTTATAAACCGTAAATTTCTCCAGAAAATAGACTTCGAGAGCTTTCCAACGGTATATAATATGTCATCGGGTTCATTGTATATCAATACAATTAAATCCGAGAAGATGGTTGACTAGCAGAGGTGAAAATGAAGGGTTTTACTCCATTTTTGTACAAGTTGCTCCAAAACTCCTACAAACATCAAAACCACACAAAACCATAAAAATACCAAGGAATATAGCAAAGAAACATGGACAAATTGATATGAAAGTAATACATAAATAGACACCTATCAGTAATTCTACCTGAGCATGGCAATTGTAGCGTATTCATAGTAATCATAGTAGATCATGGCATTTCTAGCCTAAGTCAATCAATCAAAACAAAACATGGCTAAAACATTGCTATGCTAGCCCAACTCAATTGATCAATCAAGATAATCATGGCAACTTCAATCAATCCAAGCAATTCTTGCCTATTCTATACTATTTCCTAGCATGCTTCAAAACATCATAAGTCTTCCTAACATGATTTTAATCATGTGCTCCTAAGCATGATTCTAAGCATTTGCAAAGAAAATAAACTCCTAAACATGTTCCTAATAAAGGAGGGAAAGATGACTAACATTAACAAGCATTTCCACCTTGCAAAACAAATAAAGGATTAAACAATTCTATAATATACAAGGAGAACAGCCAGTCGGCTATGTAAGGACCACTAGTCAGAAGAGGGACAGTCGATCGATTGTGGGTTGACCACCGACCAATGGTAGGAACTACAACTGCTGGCCGGTTGTGGCCCAGCAGACCCTCTTGTTTTGTAACATTTTAGTGTAGTCCTCCTTCGACCTTCGTCTATTTGATCACATGTCACTTTTCAAATTCAACTCCGATTTGTAATCCATAAAATTCTATAGAGGTTAGACATCCGTAGCTTCGCAACGGTATATGACTCATCAACAATTCCTCTTGGATTAATTTCTATGATTTTCTGAGATTATGCGTCAGTTTTCAAGACTCTTGGTTGGTTTCTTCTCACATTTCTCCTTTGCTTCCAAGGGCATTTCGATCATTTCTATTGCTTGAGATCCATCTTCATTTTATCATCAAGCCTAAAAAATCTGGTGTCTACAACTTGCCCCCTACTTTGGAGAAGTTTGTTAGACACCAATATCGACAAAGTACTCTTGCTTTGTCTTTCCTCCTCTCTCTCGGCATCTTCACCTTCATCCGCATTTTGTCAAACTTCTCATCTTCTACTTTCCTCCTTCAAATCCTACAAAAGAGATGTGCCCACTCAAAGGCTAGCGTGACCCTTCAAGGGCTAATGTGCCCACTCAAGGGCTAACGTAACCACTCGAGGGATGATATGCTCACTCAATGGCTAATGTGCCCATTCAAGGGCTAAAATGCATCCTTCTAATGCATGCAATACAGTTCTGGTATGGATAGGTGCATCCCTATGATGCATAATGTGCAACCTTCTTGTACAAACAACTTCTAATAAATGAAGTGCATCCTTAAGATGCTAAGATAAAACACTCTTCAATGGACCTACTTCCTAAGATTTTCAACACTTTTTAGTATGCCTCTTCTTAGGGCTTGCGCCTATTCTAAGAGCTTAAAACACTCATAAGTGTACTTACTTCCTAGGGTTTTCAATAGTCTTCAGTGCACCTATTCTTAGAGCTTGTGTCTATTCTAAGAGTTTAAAACACTCTTAAGTGTATCTCCTTCCTAGGGTTTTCGACACTCTTCAATATGCGTATTCTCAGGGCTTGTACCTATTCTAAGGGCTTAGAACACTCTTGAATACACCTACTTCTTAGAGTTTCTTCTAATGCATACCCATCAGGAAAAAGTCTATCATGCACTGCTTTGCAATCTTTAGACCTCTTCATTGCATCTGAGTGTTCTTCTTTGATCTATTCATTGGGTTTCATGCCTTTCTTCTAAGTATTCTTCATTCTTCATTTCTTGATTTCTTCTTGTCCCTTGGGAAAAAATTCTTCATTCGTTGTGCTTTAGCATTCTTTGTTCTTAATCTCCTTAGATTTTGCATTCATAAGATTCTCCACTGGGGGTTCTTATCATGTTGTTGATTCTCATAATCATGGAAAGGCAATCAAGCTCACAGACCTGGATAGAAACGACTTTGGGTTATAGCTACATAATAGCCTTCGATGCTAAGAGTTCCTCTTCAAATCTTCGCCTCTTCATCTTCCTTCTCCCCATCTTAAAAACTAGGGGTTTTTCCATTGTCCTTGCAAATTCTTACAAAATATCAAACATCCCTTAATGATTTCAAATTAATTCAAATTTTATCCTTATATGGTGTGTTCTTCAACAAACTACTTTCTAGTCTTTGCAAGAATTCTTTCATGTGATTCAAACCGAAGATTCCATTGATTGACACTACTCATCTTCCCTTATAGTATACTTGATGCGTTCGAAACTAGCAAGTATACTAGTCGCACAAGTAATAAAGTGATGAGTAAGATATCGTTCCCACGAGGATTGATTCTAATTGAATTTGTTATTTTCCAGCAACAATAAACTAAATAAAGGGGGTTTTGTTGAATGATTAACTAAATGAACTAAGAATGCAAATGAAGAATAACAAAACAGAAAGTTAATTTGAGTGAAAAATCAATGAGAGAACTTGGTTAAGAGGATCCTTCTCTGCCACAAGATATGAATTTGCGAATTAATCATAGAATTGTCATCCAATTACAGCATTGAAGTTATCAACCGTAGATAACAACAGCTCTGTTATCCCAATCTTTCCTTACTTTGTTGTTAAATAAAACAAGCTCTTTATTTAATCTCTATCCCTTAAACAACCTAGAACAAGCTCTATGAGTTTAATTCAATGGATGCATTATGATAAGAAAGATAGGTTGATCTAAGCAATAAACACACAAGCTCGGATTATTTAACTTAGGTTATATTCTCCAATTGTAATCTCTGATCACAATTGTGCTACTAATGATTAGAAATTCAAGACAATTACGGATCAAGATTTCTAGTCTAGCAATAGATAACAACCAGATTATATTCAGTTGGCTAGCCCAAATATAATCAGCAAGCAATCATAAGCATTAGATATGGGAAAATGCAAGCAACTTCAATTAGAGAATTGGATAACAATTTCTTACACAATCAACTCACAAAAACCATATCAAGGGCTTTGAAATCACCCTCAACTAATTCAGATTCAGTTACACATGTTTAAAAATGTCATAAATACAATACGATACATAAAAATTCCAGAAGATGAAAGGGAAATGATAAACTTAGCAAATCCGATGAAATCTCTTAGGATTTGTAGTTCTTCCTCTTTCCAAGCCTTCAATCTCCTTCAAGAACTCTGAGAGATGAGAGAAATCCAAAGATGCAGCCTCTAACACTTTCTCCCCCTCTTCAAGTTATTAAAATAAAACCCTAAAATGAGTTTATATACTCTGCTACAGTAACCTGCTACAATGTCCCGTATTATACATGCAACAGTGATTTATGGAATTACATTTCTACACTTCTCACACTGTATTGATTATAACTTTCGGTACATCAAATGAATTCATGAACCGTAAATTTCTCTAGAAAATAGGCTTTGAGAGCTTTCCAACCGTATACAACATGTCATCGGGTTCATTGTATATCAATACAATTAAATCCGAGAAGATGGTTGACTAGCAGAGGTGAAAATGAAGGGTTTTACTCCATTTTTGTGCAAGTTGCTCCAAAACTCCTACAAACATCAAAACTACACAAAAATATAAAAACACTAAGGAATATAGCAAAGAAACATAGACGAATTGATATGAAAGTAATACATAAATAGACACCTATCAAATTCCCCCACACTTAGACTTTGCTAGTCCTCGAGCAACGACAGTGATATGAAAACAAAACTAAATCTAAACAAAATCAAAGAAAAATTAAAACACACAAATGCTTCAACTTGCAAATAGGCCTCAAAGATTGTACTTAATTATAACCCAAGGAAAACTTCAAAATAATGCACTTGATCAAGAATTTTATCTCAAAGATTAGTTTCGCTTCACTTCAATTCCTCAAGTGTGTGTGCGTAGAGCCATTCTCACCTAATCACTTGTAACCCGGATGAGTTTATGCTTAAAAATGAATCATATTTAATATTGAAGATGTGTGTATAAATGAACTCCATAGGCCTACTTTTCAAGTCACTCTCCACTAATGTAGACATGCACAACACCAAGGATCAAGTAGGACTTTATTAAGCTTGTAACGTTTGGCTTGGGTGAAGGTATGATAAAGGATAATAATTTGGATCAAATCACCCACAAACACATAAATCATTCAAGATTATGTAGAGCTCAACCCTATAACCCAACTTTATTTCAATTCATCAGGTTACTCCCCCAAACTTATTTAGAACACACTCAATCTTCTTTTTTTCTTTTTTTCTTTTCTTTTTTTTTTGTAGAAAACAAAAGAAACTACACCCCCACACTTTGTTGTTTCATTTTTTTTAAGAACACCCAAGGGTAAAGATCTCTTTTTCTTCTTTTTTTTTCTTTAACTGCAATTCCCCTCCCCCACACTTAAACAACACATTGTCCTTAATGTTTAAGTACGTGGAAGATAAGACAGATTTTTTTTTTCTTTTTTTTTTTACAAACACAATAAAACTCACTTGCATTGCTCATGGCACAATCCAACCTCCTCTAACTTCCCAAAACCAGAACATAATTCAAAATGTCATCGTGAATGATCTACATGCTCATAGGTAAGGGATAAACTGTTTGGGAAAAAAATTCATTTGAGGTTAGGAAATCTTTTTAGTAAGTTAACAAAAAAAAAAGGCTTACAAAGGCTCAAAGGGGTAACTAGGGATCAATTTCAATCAAGGTTGGCTATTAAGGCTCAAACGGTCCAAAGATGGCCTAAATCATTTCCCCAATGTTGCACAGTCTAGGATTTCGCCTCGAGTGACCATCAAACAAGTTCTAGAATTCATTGAAATCTGAAGAAACAATTAAATTGCATAAACCTTCTCTAAGTAAACAAATAACTCAGTGATAATGGCTCGGTGCTCAATGTTGTGCAAGGAATCAAAGGTAAAGCAAAAAACTAATATACACTTCAAGCACACAGATCCACACATCATTTATCATTTTCCAAGAGTTATTCTTAATTCAATCATTATCTTATCATCGACCCACAAAATGCAAGAAAAGAGGTACGTGGCATTGTTACACCTGAGTCAAGATTGTATATTTCAACAATACTTAGGACCAGTAGCCCGCAGACTTAAGGTTTCCAGCCTATATACCTTTATTATGAAAGAACAAAACAAGAAACAAGACACTTCAAACAACATGAAATAAACAAACTACAGATTTATTTAGAGAGAATGCGTTTCAAGGGTTAAAGAAACCCCATATTCTGTCATTCTCAAGTTTTTTTCCACAAATTTTTTTTGAATCGAAACTGATAAAGATAAAAACACTTAACAACTCTAAATTACATAAAACTAAACTTACTCATAAAATAACAAAGTCCAACAAGCCAGCAAACAAAAACAAGTCAGTTACAATGGGTCTAAAAAGTTTAGAAGTTAGCATCCTTATTCAGCCATTATGGATTGAAGAGATCCAGAATGCGTTTCAAGAGGAATTAAACTTTTTAAGCCACCACTCTAAAAGCAAAGATTAGAAAATATTACCTGCGGTGAAAGAAACAACCTGAAAAAGACTCAAAAAAAATGACATAAAAAAAAACTCAAATAAACACAATAAAGAGAAAGCAAACGAAAATGAAGCAAACCAGCAGATATGGATTACAGATGGAGTGTTAAATCCAGTTTACGCCTCTTATTGCCTTCTCCAAACCAATATATCCGAGCCATTGTTGAATCAGGCGAATAGACGAATTCTTGTAATTTGTCAATTAACTCCCCTGCAGTTGAAGCTGTAACCAGGATTTGCCTCGCTGACTGTGAGATCAAGTTTTTTTCTACTGCTTGATCAAGAAAAGACAACAAACCATCAAAAAAATTATTGACATTTAACAAACCAATGGGTTTCCGATGGATGTTTAGCTGGGCCCAAGAGGTGATTTGAAATATCTCCTCTAATGTACCATAACCACCGGGCAAAGCTATAAATGCATCAGATTTAATGACCATATGTACAATACGCTCATGCATACTAGAAACCTGTAACTCTTCCCCCATGGTGTTGCCTACGATATCTCGTACGGCTAATGGTTTAGGGATAATGCCGAGAACTTTGCTCCCTCCCAGGGATGCACCTGTCGACACACACCCCATTAACCAAAGACTACCCCCTCCATAAATCAAATGAATACCCCTCGCAGCTAATGTCCTACCAAGATCAAGAGCTGCTGTTGTAAACTCTCCATCTTTACCAAAGTGCGATCCACAAAATACGCATATATTTTGGAATCGCCGAATTGGTGCTTTCTCCATTTCTAAAAGTTCTCTAAACTTGTATAAGACAATGATGCACGTTAGTTATTATGCGATTCAAGTGCAAGACAGGGTTATAATAATGACATTTGAAAATATGAAGAATGGATATATACACACGTAAAACTCTCAAATTTGACACATGGGGACATAATTTCGGTGGGGGTTGCTCGATGCAGATTTATCGCCCCGAGATTTGAAAAAATATATATGCTTTCGGTGGGGTTTGACAAAACCTCCACACTTGTCGCCCACGTGTGCATGAAAAAATGGAGATAAACTTTCGGTGGGGTTTGAAAAAAAACCGCCACACTTGTCTCTCACGTGAAGCATGAAAAGTAAAGATATACTTTCGGCGGAGGTTGACAAAACCTCTACACTTGTCTTCCACGTGTGCTTATATCATGGGGTAGTCATCTGGTTTGTCAAAAAAATGAAAAAAGAAAAGAAAAGGAAAAGAAGAAAGGAAACTAAAAATTAAAAAAACAAAAAATCAACCAAACAAACAACAATAACACAAAAACACATTGATAATCAGATCAAACGAAACAAGAAAGAAATAAAATTCGACAACAACAACACACATTCAAAATATACAAGTAGTTGTGATTGTGGCTCACATCTTCCTCTGGTTTTACGTCCAGTAACGGCTGAAACGCCTTCTATGAGTCGGGGATTTGCTTCCCATCCAGTTTTCTTATAAACTGGCAAACAGGATCGTTTTTAGTCAGATTTCTTAGACTATAACAATGCAATTCATCACGAAATTGTGTCCATAGATTAAGCAATTCACGCTGAACAAGTCCACAAGAATGTGACTCGAGAGTTAACAAAACATTATCCAGCGACTCATTACTCAAACCAGTCTTAATAAATGAAAGTTTATCTTCTCTATTCCTGGACGCAAAACCTAATGAACGACAAGTCTGGTTACAATTCCATCTAGCACATTTATAACATACTTGTAACCTTTTCGCTCTTCGCCTCTTGGCGTAGTAGCTTTCCCCTAGACCAGGCATGTATTTTGCGAGATTAATGTCCGGCTCACCGGACAATCTCACCTTGGCTTCGATAAGCCATCGGATATCAGCAGGCACAATTAAGAGCATCAATGCCCAAAGTCTAGTCATCCGTACTTTATAAATTTTAAACACAGCATTTTGAGGAAGTGAAGGGAAATATTTACGAAGGTTCGATAGAAAGATATCGGCATCCATTAAAGAGGAGAAAAGGAAAGATATTACCAGTAATTCATTTGAGTCTATTCTTCTTCAAGATATGCACGCTTCAAACCTTCAAGCAATGGCTTTAATTCTTGTTTCGGTGTTTCCTCAAGCTGTTGCACAAATGAGCATAAAGTACAAAATAATCAAATTAAACAAAAGAAACGAAAAGAAAAGAGCAGAAAAGAAACTGAAGACACATAAAAGAGATAACAACACGAAAGCTAACAAAAGTAAAAAAAAAAAACAAGTAAAAAAAAACAAATAAGACAGATGGCAAAGAGAGATAAAACCTAATCAATTTTGATGGCCCGCAAGAGAAAACTTCTCAAGACATAAAAATTGATCATTACTACCTTATTTTCTTTTTTTTCTTTTTTTATTATTTATTAAAAACATTGGGTTACCTCCCAATAAGCGCTTGGTTTAACGTCCTCAGCCCGATGTTGGTTCTGTCATGGGAGGATCCAATCTCTGTTGTGCTTTACTAGTGGGCTTGGATCCATCTTCCAACAAGAAATGATGCATGCGTATGGCTGGGCCTTGGATGTGAGCAGTTGTCCACCCAATAGCTGTTTTGCAATCTATAAGTACTCAGACGAGTTTCTCTTCTTGTATTGGTGCAAGGCCCATTTCTATTGTAACTGGCAAAGAATCATTCTCACCCAAAAATCCATGCTTCAAATGATCTAGAAGAGGCTTAAGCTCCAAGGTAGAGGCTTTCATCACAGAACAAAGAATTTTCTCATTAGATAAAGGAAATTGAATGTATAAAACATCATACCTATTTGTGGTCATTGCTATGGTCTCATCTAAGCTTGCCACAGTTTCCTCCATTTCTTTGGGCACTTGTATCAACCTTCTTGATTCCTTGGAATTTTCTGTCCCTATGTGCTCACTAAAAGCCACTTCTAATCCATCCTTGCGAGTTAACTCAAAATGTTATTGTGGCAATGAATCAATAACATTAACTACAAAAACAGAATGCAAGTCACTAGGGTACCTCATTGCCTCGAAAATATTGAAACGGATCACTTTGCCATCAAACTCCATGGTGAAAGTGCCATCATGAACATAAATCTTGGTTCTAGCATTTTTCAAGGATGGTCTCCCTAAAAGAATCGGAGTTGGATTAGGAGATGTCTCATCCTCTATTTTAAGGACATATAATTGCTGGGAAGAAAACCAATTATTCACGCACAAAGCACATCTCTCCAAAATCTTTGGGGATATGTATAAACATGATCAAGCAAATTGAATGTAATACATTTTCGCAAAAGCGTCCAAGATTTAAAGAAGCATAAATAAATGATGACATTAATAGATGCTTCCTAAATCTAACATAGCTCTTTCAAACTTGGTTACAAACAATGGTGCATGGAATGATGAACGTACTGGATCTTTGCATTTTGGAGGAATTTTTCTTTGCAATACAGCTGAAACATTTTCCCCCACACTTACTTTCTCATTTCCCTTCAACTTTCTCTTGTTGGTGCAAAACTCCTTGAGAAATTTTGTACAACGAGGTACTTGCTCAATAGCATCCAGAAGTGGCATATTTACCTCGATTTTGTGAGAAGTTTCCAGGATTTCTTGTTCTTGTTTCTCCTTCGGTTGTGCAAATCTACTAGGAAAAAGTGGAGGAGAAACATATGAAGGAATGGGAGTTATAGATGTACCTAGAAGTCAATGTTTTGTTCATGGTGGATGGTGGTGCATCGACTTCATTAAGTGTTGGATTGTCTGTTAAGACCATCTTAATTGCTCTCCACTTCGCGAAGTTATCGCATAGCAGTCCCGATTGGCACTGATAACCGTTTGAGAGATTAGATTTTTGAGTCTTGACCTCGAATTTGCCTCATGCTAGATAGCCAAATGTCACATTTGAATTTTCAAGGGTTTGGATAATTGCCCCAGTTTCCTGTTGGAATTGCATTGTGTTAGTGGCAAGTGTATTAACAATATCCTGGAGAGACATACCTGAGTTTTATGAAGCTGGTTGCGGTGTTAGATGTGGCATTGGTGGTGGTTGAATTTGAAATGGTTGCTGCACTCTCGGTTGATTGAAACCTTGCGGCCAATTTGGTATGCCATTTGGGGCGATTGGTTGATGATTCCAGTAATTAAAAAGGATGATCTCCCCATCCGGGCATTGTAAGTATTAGAGAAGGGGATCCTACCATGCTTGGTTGTCCGGAAATCCACGCCATGCATTGGCTCATCAATATATTCTTCGTAAAGTTGGATACTGTCTATGATGCTCCATGGTAGGAATATACCCCACATGCATAAGATTTCTGCATATCTCCTACAGCCATGTTTTCCACAAGAGAAGTTAGCTCAGAAAGTTGTTGTTCAATGTTCGGAGTGCTTACCTCATTTACGCTCCAATGTAGTTGTGGCTCAAATCGGCTACTGAATTGTTGGAAGTTTACTGCCATGTCACATAAACACAAACAATCAGAAAAGAAAAACAAAAAAAAATACGAATCAACAATGAAAACAAAATAACAAATCGATTAGAAAATCAATCCCCGGCAACGGCGCCAAAAACTTGATGCGTTCGAAACTAGCAAATATACTAGTCGCACAAGTAATAAAGTGATGAGTAAGATATCGTTCCCACGAGGATTGATTCTAATTGAATTTGTTATTTTACAGCAACAATAAACTAAACAGGGGGGATTTTTGTTGAATGATTTACTAAATGAAATAAGAATGCAAGTAAAGAATAACAAAACAGAAAGTTAATTTGAATGAAAAATCAATGAGAGAAACCTAGTTAAGGGATCCTTCTCTACCACAAGATATGGATTTGCGAATTAATCGTAGAATTGTCATCCAATTACAGCATTGAAGTTATCAACCGTAGATAAAAACAAGCTCTGTTATCCCAATCTTTCCTTACTTTGTTGTTAAATAAAATAGGCTCTTTACTTAATCTCTATCCATTAAACAACCTATCAAACAAGCTCTCTGAGTTTAATTCAATGGATGCATTATGATAAGAAAAATAGGTTGATCTAAGCAATAAACACACAAGCTCGGATTATTTAACTTAGGTTATATTCTCCAATTGTAATCTCTGATCACAATTTTGCTACTAATGATTAGAAATTCAAGACAATTACGGATCAAGATTTTTAGTCTAGCAATAAATCACAACCAGATTATATTCAGTTGGCCACTCAAATACAATCAGCAAGCAATCATAAGCATTAAATATAGGAGAATACTAGCAACTTCAATTAGAGAATTGGATAACAATTCCTTACACAATCAACTTCACAAAAACCATATCAAGGGCTTTGAAATCACCCTCAACCAATTCAGATTCAGTTACACATGTTTAAGAAGTATAAATACAATACAACATGGAGACATTCCAGAAAATGAAAGGGAAATGAAAAACTTAGCAAATTTGATGAAATCTCTTAGGATTTGTAGTTCTTCCTCTTTCCAAGCCTTCAATCTCCTTCAAGAACTCCAAGAGATGAGAGAAATCCAAAGATGCAGCCTCTAACACGTTCTCCCCTCTTCAAGTTATTAAAATAAAACCCTAAAATGTGTTTAAATACTCTGCTACAGTAACGTGCTACAGTGTCCCGTATTATACATGCTACAGTGATGTGTGGAATTACATTTCTAAACTTCTCACACTGTTTTGATTACAACTTCCGGTACACTGAATGGATTCATAAACCGTAAATTTCTCCAGAAAATAGACTTCGAGAGCTTTCCAACGGTATACAACATGTCATCGGGTTCATTGTATATCAATACAATTAAATCCGAGAAGATGGTTGACTAGCAGAGGTGAAAATGAAGGGTTTTACTCCATTTTTGTGCAAGTTGCTCCAAAACTCCTACAAACATCAAAACCACACAAAAACATAAAAATACCAAGGAATATAGCAAAGAAACATAGACGAATTGATATGAAAGTAATACATAAGTAGACACCTATCAATTGACACTACTCATCTTCCCTTATAAGTTGCTAAGTATTACCATGGTTGGGTGCTTATCACCGATACGTTTCAAAAACGCTTTCGGTGTCTTATGGTCGATATAGAGTTGTTCTTCTCTTTTCTCTTTTTTTTTCCTCTTTTTCTTTTTCTTCTTTTTTCTTTTCTTTTTTCTCTCTCTTTTTTCTCTCTCCTTTTCTTTCTTTTTTCCTTTTTTTCTTTTCTTTCTTTTTCTCTTTTCTTTTCTCTTTTTCTCTCTTTTTACGTTTTTGCCCTTCATTAAAGGGATAGCCCACTGGCTGTGCAAGGACTACTAGTCGATGGTTTGACTGTTGACCGATAGTTCGACTACTAACCGACAGTAGAGGGTCTATATAAGGACCCTTCACCTTCCTCCACTTTATTCGCTTGCCATTTCTTCATTTTTCATTCGATTTGCCTCCGGCTTTCTCCTATGTGCTTGTCTCGACTCCCTTTTTCCAATGACGGGTCATCTAGTCCATCTTGACTTGAATGAGAGAGATCCTGTCTCGAGATCGACGTTGAAAGGTCTTCCAAACGACCATGAAGTGCTCGTTGTCTACAACGTGGGTTCCCACATAATCAACGAGGTATGCATTCTTCTTCATTTCTTAAGTCTTCCATTTTCTAGGAATTTCAGGGCATGTATTCATGTTGAGACTTTAATTTCTTGCCTTAAGATTTCCATGAGAACAAGATGTGTGGGTCATTTTCTGGAGCCCATACTTGGTACTTAGAGATAGAAAATGGTGCTGTCAAAAATAAGATTGATGCTAGTGGCTTCTATAAGTTTATTACTTGTCGTCCACATGCTACTCAACACACCAATCGTCAAGCACAAGTTGCTCTATGTGAGAGGTGGATGGAAACCACCTACACTTTCCATTTTTTGATTTCACATTGCCACTCTGACTGGCCTTCTGTGTGGTGAAGAGGTTATACCCATCGATGCTTGTATCGCAGACTCGAGGGATCAGCAAAATTTGGTTCACCAGTTTCTTAGGTGCGATGTGAAGATCAAGAACAACATCGCGATTTGGTACACTGCATTATACGAATATTAGAGGAGGAGATCAAACCTGACTTCAATCGAGGTGGATCAGTATGCACGTAGCTTTATTGTGTATCTGCTTAGTTCGACACTTTTTGCCAATACGTCAAACATAACCTTCTTGACTTTGCTTCCTGCCCTTCGGGATCTCGATCGGGTGAGGACTTTTGACTGGGGTTCTGCTGCTCTTGGCCAATTGTACTTTGGATTAGATCATGCATGTCGAGATGTTATTGCGATTACCAATTTTGCCCCATTACTTGAGGCAATTTTTTTTTCTTTTTACACCTTTGCATTTTGTTCGTATGAATTCCATTTCTGATTCTATCTTGTTTATAATATATATGGGCCTATGAGTTAGGCGTTCTGCCTTCATCACTTCCTGCCTGTCAGGACTTTTCTTTCCCATAGATGAAGAGGTGGGTTGCACGTCGTGCAGAGCTCAAGAGATCTCATGAGCTAGACTTCTTTCGTCATTACATCCACACAATAACCTGGGACAAGATAAAAGACATTGCAGTCAACATTTCATTCTTTTCTATATTATAATCTCACCATATTTCTATTATTCGTAGATTTGTTCTAAGTTGTAGGGCCCTGTTGAGGGTTGTTCAGTTGCTATGCAACTAGCTGCCCCATTTATCAACTACCGCATGCTTCTCCCATGCATTGATAATATGATGTGGTATTTAGATTATCACCTCTAGTATTGTTTTAAAAGCCCAAAGTGTCGTCTAATTCCTCCTTCTCTGTCAATTCTGATGATAGACTCAGCGGACTTGGCTATGGAGTCAAATGTGTAAGATTACATGACTGGGATTCACTTGAGCGAGATTGAGCTCCTGGCAAATTTGCCTCTTTTGTTGTCACTACTAAGCAGCCACACCTGCCTTCAGCCCCTACAGCTACTCTGGCTATTCCAACTGGTCATGTGATTGGTAACCTATAGGCCTACCCCAGTAATGTAGTCTACACATGGGATGTCGATGTGCAGATCAACAGCCATGCAATCACCGAGGACTCGACCATGTCTATTCCTTTCGTTCCTCATGATACCACTCTAGTAGTCTTCTAACTATGTATTCTTCAAGTTTCCTGTTATTCTTCAAATATCTATTTGTCATAAATTTGCAATGCATTACAAGTACCACGATCTTCCATGTAGTATGTCTTTCAAATGCAAACTGCTTCTCGTGGATATATCTTACAGTATCTCACCTGTATCAGGTAAAACATTACTCTATGCTTCATGTATGCATGATTTCTATCTTAAAAGTTTCTAACTATATACTTCTTACTTGGACTAGACAAGTCATCACGAGAATTCCCGTCTGGAACGAGAGATTAAGCACCTACAGGCTCAAGTTGCTACCTTCTTTGTCGATGATGATGATGATGATGGTAATGAGTGAAGACTATCGCCATCAGTTTCCTTCATGTTGATTTCATTCTTTTGTCCATTTAGCTTCCATGTATAAACTTTTGTGTTTCAACTTTTCATGATGTATAATCAAAGCAATTAGTTATATGAACAAACTTCAAAGACTTAGTGAAAATTTTCTATTTTCAGTTTAGTACATTGCTCCCTAGACTGCGTATTTTCAATTTAGTACAGGCTCATGGTTTAGGACAGATTCGACATCTGAAACTATTCTCCATTGTCAATCACCATATGCTGTGATACCCCAATCTATAAATATTATTCCTCTCATAAAACTAAACAATCTACTTTACCCCCAGTTTTGCTAAGAAGAATTTTGCTTCCATCCATTCCAAGAATCAATCATCGCAACCACCCTTCCTCAAATGTCTCACCTCTACACCTTCTCGCTTCTCATATGCTTTACGAGATGATTAAGGCAACCTTAGTTGAAGCCTCTAGACAGATTCTAATTGACAATTTCTCGAAGCAAGTGGTCTCTACCAACTGGACATTCCTTTGAATAAATAAAACTCATCATCGCTCTCCTCAAAGCTATTGTGCATCCCTCAGGTCATGTTCTTCACTTTAACTACTAACGAACTTTAGCCCCTGTGTGAAGAATTTGGTGTTATCTAGTGTCTTTGCTTGTTTATACTCCTTGACAGATTCCAAAGTGTCCCAACATATCAAGTACAACATGCATGGCACAAAAAGGGCCCAATTACCAACAAAGTGCCAGCATAGGATGCTATAAGTTCTCAATGCATCAAATGCCCCCAAATTCAAACCTTTGCTAATCCTTTCACATCACTTGCCTCTAGTTTCCAACTTTTGCCAATCCTCAAGCTAAAAAGGAAACAAAGCACACTAAAAACACGATGAGTTAATTATAAGTTGTATATCAATTTGATTCACAATTAGGCTCCTCAAAGATTCCTCAGATTTAATAGCTCAAAGGGAACACGTTGCCATCATGAATGTCAGAACTTCAACTTCGATGCTAGTATAATTTCATTCAAAATTCTTTGTGTGTGTGTGTGTAGTCGATCATACTTCACCCTTTGAAACTCGGATAACTTTATATGGATAGAAGCTAGTGACCAATCTCTAATGAAGCAAAAAGGCCATTAGGGCTTTACCAAGCTTGTAATGTGAGGCTAGAGTCAAGGTATGATAAGGAAAATTATAAGGCTATTTTTACTCATAGTCATAGGACCATCCTAAAACCTGAGAGCACCAACTCTTACACTTTTTTTAGTCTCTTTGTCCTTTAATAGATCACCTATTCTTCTTCTTTTTTCTTCTCTCTTCTTCTTTTCTTTCTTTTCTCTCTCCTTTTTTCTTTCTTTCTTTCTTCCTTTCTTTTTTTTAATTCATAACATTGCATAGAAACCTTTTCAGCATTAGCTCGCGAAGGTGCATTGGGGATAATGATTTATGTATGGGTTGGCTTGAAAAGGCTAAATCGATCCAAAGACGGTCTAAATTTTTTTCTTAATATTTTGTAATCAAAGATTTTGCCTCGAGTAGTGATTAAACGGGTTCTAGATTTTTGTGAGATGCCAACACGTCACCCCATTCACATAAAATTTCTCTAAGTGGTGAAAAGGTTCCATGTCCATGGTTATCGTGCTTGTGAATAAGACTTTCATCCTGCCAGAGCAATTGCAACCATGTTATTGTATCAAAGCCCAATAAGGACTTAAGGGCACAAAACAAGCCACAAAGGCAAGCCTAGAGAAACAAAATAGAGTTGCCACCCATGTGCTAACTATGGGAAAATAGTGAATGACGATAGTCCAATCCCTTGCTTCTGGACTTAAAGTACCTTCACCCCTTCAGACTTGGGTTTAAGAAGTTAGGTACGAGATTAAACCTCACCTGAATTTGAATCCGACCTCTACTCGAGCTTGCTAAGTCAAATGTTTTTATTAGAGTAATGTTTACTCTATTGATCCTAATTCATTTTAACACAACTAATTTTATCTTTATTAAGCATGTGAGGTGAGTACATGTTATACATACAAAGAAAGGAAATAGAAGAATAGAGTTATAATTCTAGAAAACATGGGAGAATGGGGAAAGGGATTACGTCAATTCTTAAAAATGCATAAAATAAAAAGGTAAGGTAAAAGATGTGGAAATCATCCACTCACACTCTCCAAATGACAATAATAAAAAATAGCGTGAATGAAACATATAAAGCATCACTCAAGCATTAAGAACAATCATTCATAATTAAAGAATAAAACAATAAAATGAAACCAAATCAAGTAATAAATCCCTCACCACCAATCGTGAGTCCATCCATTACTTATCTAATTACATTTCACAAAACACAAAGAAAACAAAATAGCATTAATTAAAAGATTAACAAATTCCGTCATCATCCACTCTAAACACCACATATGATCACGTATGCATTTATAATCACCATTCGGCTATGTCTCCCTACCATCATCATCGTATCCCAATATACAAAATTTGTTTATGACTCTATTAAATGAATGATTTAAGTAAGTCATAAAGCTAATAATAATAATAGTAATAATAAAAATGATTAAAAAATTAACATTGTATAAATTACGAAATCGTATAAATCAAATCGTTATTATGTCTGTTGGGAGTGGAGGAAATGGGAATAAAGAAAGAGTTGATGGCTTAAGACGTGTTTTATATATATATATATATATATATATATAATGAGGTTGGCTACGCAATCAAAAAAGCATTAGGTATATTATTTTCCAAAACACCCCTTCACTTAGTTTATCTTTTTGTATTTCCCAAAATCTAACATCATATTGTTGAGTATTATTAATTATTTACATTATCTTTAAGAGTAATTCTAGAGATAAAACCAATTAATACAACTAATTTCATATAAACTGATATATTATAATTTCATTGAACATGTGATGTTCGTATCATTTATTTTTTTATTTACACTCATATATTATTATGCTTTATCTATCAATTGATATCTCACTATGTCAAATTGCATTAATTTAGTTGTTTGAATTGATTATATATGTAGGAATACTCTTATGTTTTATTAATTAAAGATACTTTCTTTAAAAATTAATTAGATAATTTTTTCCTTCTAAATAAGTTATATATATGAAGAGATATTTTAACACAAAATTACACACAATTTTCTATCTTTTTGATTCACAAGATTCAATGGTTGAAATAATTAATGAGTTACCAACATTAAATATAATTTATTGATTTTCAATATCTACCATTAGATTTTGTAAGATTAATAGCCAATCATTAAATTATGTCAAAAATTTTTGTTAAACGATCCTCTCTCTCTCTCTCTCTCTCTCTCTCCCTATATATATATATATATATATATATATATATATATAAAATCTTTTTTATTATAGCAAACTATCAATTTTATTAAATTTACATTAACTTACTTTTAAAATTATAAAGATGAGAGGGATAAAATCTTGTTTACCAAAATTTAGTTAATAGGTTGCATTTTAAAAAGAAAATGTACTAAAATATTTTTCTAGGTACACATAGCCACACATACGATAAAAATTAACGTGACACAACTTTTAATCAACAAAAAATCTTAATTCATCATGTCAAGAGGACATAAACCTTTGGATCTCAAAAAAAAAAAAAAAAAAACCCTCAGATATATTAGCTCCGTAGCACATTTTTTTTCCAAGAACAGCAACTCTATTCAATTAATTAAGGATAGTATCACTAAAAAGTAATAAAATTAAACACGTCAGTGACTAGAAGTTGGGAGAAAATGATAAAGAAAATATTGCCAAGACATTTCTCTCTGATCTGCATTGTGAAACAGGGTCTTCCATTGAATAGATTTTGTTAGGATGCTCATGTGAGTTGCTTCAACTCTATCGTAGTACACTTCTAGCATTGGGTTTGGCAATTGCCTCAAGTAGCCTGTACATCCAACGATCTAGCATACCTTATGAAAAATATTAAATTCTTTAATAAGCCAAACGCTATCATGAAAGATAAAATTAACTTCAAATGAATTCAAACTTGTTCAAACCGCAAAACTATAGCTAAAAACAGGAGTGTCAGTTACTAAACCCGGGTTACATGAATGTCTAAAATTTGATTGAATATCAAAAAAAAAAAAAGAAAAAGAGTTTGGCTATTTCTCAAATAACTCGTAAGCTCCTTTTCTTTTTTTTTTTCTTGTTTTTTTTTTCTTTTTTTTGTTTTTTTTTTTTGTTTTTTTTTTTGCCTAAACTAGTGATGAGCTGTTAAATCGGTTTACTAAACGACTCAATAGTTGTGTTTGTCTAGTAAAGCGTGGAGTTGCCAAGCGAAGCTAGAAGCTTATAGAGAAATGTGTCAAAACATTACATATTTACTTTTGTATTTAGGAACTGCAAGTAAAACTACTTGATATTCAACTCGGCTAAGTTACCTAATTTCTTCAAAATGTTATTATCTCTCAAAAAATCCCTCAAAACTTGGTTATTTTTTTACAATTTCTAAAATTTTATTGAGAACACCAAACAAGTAGAAATTAAAATAGCCGTTAGTCACAGAACTTAATTTCAAACAAGCAAATTAGACAACTTAATTTTGGATTGCATTTAAGATTAAAAAAATATTCTGGTTCCCAAGTTTGTCTTGACCTTTGTATCCAAAGTGATACAATAGTAGCAATTAGTTCCAGAAGTTAATTTCAAAATAGCAAATTAGTCCTATAACTTAATTTTTGGTTGCATTTAAGATTAAAAAAATATTTTAGTTTCCAAGTTTGTCTTGACTTTTTTAACCAAAGTGATATGATAATAATCATCCAGTCACTAATATGGATCATGAAACAATATCATTATAATATGGCAACAATTTCAGGCACCACTTTTTGAGATATGAACATAGACTCACAACTAATAACATTAGCAACAAATGAATTCATATGAAGGATTATTAGACACAAACCTGTTAAAGCAAATGTTCCACCTAACACTGCACAAAGCCGAGTGATGAAATGGAGAAAACTACGTCTTTCTTCTCTAATTGTCACTGTGATTGGTGAAAGGTCATACAAGAAGTATACCGCTGCAGAAAAGGTAAAAACAAACATCTCAAGAAATAATTAAAAAAAAGGGGATAAGTCAAAACTCCAAGTAGATCAGGCTGCCAACCAACCAGGCCAGGTCCTATCAAACTCGTTCATTGGGGAATAATATTCTGTCACAGAGAATTGATTTGTTGGCAAAACTTCTTTAGATATATATCTGTATTCGGTAGGAACAATCTGCACCGTTATTCATAGAAAAATTTGAAGGTGAGTCACAATTAGAATGAAAACATTAAACAGTAGAAACCTCAAAACAGACTAAAAAGATTCTTAAATCAAAAAGACTTGTAACAGAATAAAGTCAACAGGAAATTTTATACGAAATCACTTTACATAAGTATCAACTTTACTCTTTAACAATTATAGATATGCACAATATTTCAAAACAAACATTTTTTGATAGGTTATCTCAAGACCAATTTGTGTATGTAAATTTCAATGGAATGCAACATAGGCTTTCTCATGTTATTGAATATCCAAATTTCAATTAAAATTTTCCACAGCAGCTATATGCATTAGAGCTCCTAGCTCAGTGTGTTCATGAGTACATAAATTCACGACTCAGTAGCTTAATCAAGAGAGACCATCCAGCTAAACCTTTATGTAATATTTGAATGTTCCACTTGTATCATGCAGCATCCGCACTGTCCCATCTAGTGGATTGTGAAGTCCTGGATATTTTGGCCCAAATGATAGATCATGAATGATATGACTTACATTTACATGCATTGCTCCCCCAAAAATCTGCAAGAGGAAGAAAAATAGTTAATATACAGTACACTACAAATAACTAATATGAGGTTCAATCCAATCCAACACAAGAAGCTTCTAAATGAGTACTTTGATAAAGCCTATCACAGGCCCTTCATTTAGGGTCCAACAAAATCAAAACAAAGGCACT
The DNA here is from genome assembly GCA_013180625.2 of Boswellia sacra. Classification (NCBI taxonomy): domain Eukaryota; kingdom Viridiplantae; phylum Streptophyta; class Magnoliopsida; order Sapindales; family Burseraceae; genus Boswellia; species Boswellia sacra. The sequence goes on from SNVD02011253.1 coordinate 50,188, forward strand.
TTGTGAATAATCCAGTGTATGTTTACAAGTTTAAACTTCATTGCTTTTAACCCAAATTTTCTGTTACAAACCAAATTCCACCAAGCACAATATGACCTCCTTCTGGCACAACCTTCACAGTTTTGTTTCTAGGCTTCTCAACACAAAAGCCCTTGTCATAACCCAAATTGTATATATTGTTCTCGAAATGCTCATGCCTAGCCTATGAGAGACCTTGAATATGGACTTGCTCACATCAACCTGGTCCCAAATGAGGCCTATGATAATGCATGCCCTTCAAGGACCACATCTCCTCGCACAGGGCTTACCCACCATTTGGTTACATTCCTTAATATTATTTACCATGACTCCACAAAAACATTTTATTGCTCACTTGGGCACACAACCCTTACTGCAATCTATCTCACCATAGATTTAACCAAAGAATTTTAAAGCAAGTACACGAATTTAAATATTACAAAGCTTCAATGAAAACACAGGTTTGAAAAGTTTCAACAAAATAATGAGGATGATAAGCTACTAATGAAATTCCTATTTTCCATTTAACATAATTTTTCTTCTTTTGTTTTGGAAATAAAAAATAGAAAGCTTATTAGTATCAAATTTTTTTAAGGACATAATAAGAGAGATAAAACTATTAGGAAAAGTAAAAGAATATATTACTTATTCCCACAACTTGCAAATTCGATTGACAGCAAATTATACAACAAAATTGACCTACAAAGTAAAACTTCAAACCACTAGATGGGAAAATCTGCTCCTGTCGTACCGACAAGAAAACAAAAAAAAAAGGTCCTATAATAACAGTAGTAAGAATAATAATAAAACAACCCATAAAAAGAACGTAAACACAGCTTTAGGCTCCCAGAGAGGGATCTTGCTTAGGTCAATTATTATGTGTCTGGGATTTAAAATCTCCTTATTTTAGGGCTTTTGTTTAATGGCAATATTCTAGTGTTTATAGCTTGATTAGGTTCGCCATGCATCCAAAAGATTTAAAAAGGAGATGAAAAAGAGAGAGACAGAAAAAAAATAAATAAATAAATTCACAAGTTTAAGACACTTAAAAAGAGTCAAAATAAACTCAATGTTTTCTTAACGCCAATTCTTAAAATAATTAAAATAAAATATCTAGATAAGTATAAATTACAACTTTAAACAAATAAAGTTCACACGTAAACAAACATCAACTGCATAATGCTACGGTAGCTTTCAAAAGTAGAAATCAATGAAACTAATAAATTAAAAGAAAAGGCTCAAAACACTTTCTAATCCTCATAGAAACCTTATTAGGATCAGAGGAGTCAAATAGTGTGTTGTTGCAGCTTTTAAGGGAAGGGCTAGACTAAGTTCATTGTAACCAAAAGTTTCCTCATCCTTTGTACAGGTGTAGAAACCCTAACTGTAGCAGTAGCCTTTAGGTTTCTGAGTGGGATCTCTCATCCCGGTTTACCCAAAATTAGCTCCACATGCTTCGCATGTGGCATTAAGTCGACACATGTTACACAACTGCATTTGGGCTCTAGAAATTTCTTGTGCTTAACAGCTCTAATTCATTGCAACATTACTTTGCAGTAGAGATACCAAATACGATGACTTATCCAAATGGTAAATTTGCACATGCATCTTTTTATAACTGCTTTTACAAAATAATAAGAAAATAAGAATTTATATTTTATCATTTACATCTTTAAAGTTCATTCTAAATTTCCATATGTTACTACCAATTTGTGTCATCAATTTTAAAATTTAAATCCAGCCATATAAACTTTATTGGTCCAAAATCCCAAAAACAAGTGACAAGTAACATCTAGCGTAGGCATTTTTCTCTATACATAAATTTAAAAAAAAAAATTTAAAGCTACTGACCATCTGTGCCACATAAATATTTAACCCGTGTACTGATATATGGAAATTTCCAGCTACCCTTTGAACATCCAAAACCCCATAAACCTGCATAACATATAAGGTATATACATATAGGACTTCAGATTAAAAGTAATGCACTACAAATTCATGGCATTAATATAATTGAAAAGACTGTAACAGGTAATACCTGGCATCCTTCTCCATTTTCCAATGCATGCTTCACTTTCTTAATCATATTTTCAGAATCTTGATCAAAGCTAAGTGCATGAAGTTTCTCATCAGAGTCCTCATGATGACCTTTACCATCTGCTGAAAGTACCGTACAAAACATTAATAATTTTAACAAAGAAAGTCTCCTTATTTAAGAAATAAACATAAAAAATAAATAAAGATCTCAAACAGAATTAAAGAGACTAATGACTTAATCATTTTATTTATCATCATCATCATCACCACCACCATCATCATTATTCTGTCGACAGTAACCAATGATAACACAGCAAAGTGAAGACAAAACTCAAAAAAGACTGAACAAATTTTAAATGCTTTCTGTCACTACTATAATTGCTTTTGCACAAAACAGACCAATTAGAAGACAAGCACAAATGTTGGACAATAGCACAAGCACCACTATTTTCATGAGCCAAAGACCAAGAAAACTTTTAAATCTTACAAGTAGCTTTGGCTTTCCATCTCATTCAAACTACTTTGATAGATTCAAACTAGTTTGAAAGACGCTAAGGAAAGATCATAAGTTAGCTTATTAAAGGGGGAAAAATGGCTGTTTTAAATAAGTCACACAAGAAGCCCAAATATCCAATCGGGGTGTCAAAAATGCTTGTCCAACCAGCAGTATTTGAACTGGTATGGAACTTTAAATACAATACGGGAGCAGGGAAGAGGCTAGGTTCTTGTCTGTGACCAAGGTTAAGGGCAGGGATTAAAATTCTAAACCCCAGATAGGCCGAATAAATTTCAAATGCAAAAAATATATATTTACTTTTTCCCTCAAATCCTCATAACCCTAGCACATGCTTTCTTGGCTCCTCTCCTCTCTCAGTTGTACCCAATACCCAAAAATCTTAAATCCGAATCACTCTACAACACAAAATTGATATGTCCTTCTAAAATCCAAAATTCCTCCACAATCCACCTTCATCGCCTAAGTCTCACCCCAAACTCTCTTTTTTTTTCTATTTTTCTTCTTTTTACCTTGGCTTTTGCATTACAATCGACATGCCATACAAACACCCTCCAATTACAAAGTAACATGCGTTAAAACAAGGTTAATGTGCCACATCATCTTGAGCCATGTCAATAATGTGGTGGCTAAATTTCAAGTGAAAGAGTTCTACATAAGCCCCAAAGCTAGAAGTATTATAAATATGTCTGATAATATAAAAACAAAGCACTTTTCATCCAAGAAGGGACTATTAGTGAAAGGACAAGGATATAAAATAGTAACCTAACTTCAATCGAAAGAGGATATCAAAAGGGACAGGGATGGGGGGAAAATATAAAGAGGGAACAGGAATGTCAGTTTGCCTCACCTTGTTAACCATGAAAGTAAAAATAATAATAAAAACTAAAAATTCAAAAACCATCATATAATAATCCAAAAAAATGAAATAGAAAAGAAAAAAAGGGAGGTTCTTGATGTCTGGATATAATTACCACCAAAAATGTCCACTTATGCACGATGACTTAGTCTAAAAAAAATTTTCTAACCTAAAAACCATAAATACCACTATCTCCATTGCTTTCTGCAAAAATAAGAATGCTATCCATCTTTTGGCACGTACCTTAATAAGCTTATTATCATATAAATTTCAGAAACCATATATTGCAGCGTTTACTCCTATAAAAGAATTTATATGAATCCTAAACAACCTAAGGAATTATATTAGAGACTCTATGCGGAGTTTAAAACGATCACGACACCATTCACCAATTTGCACTCAAGATTCTTCATCCTCTATTTGCAAGCTAAATTCTTATTTAACCTTGAATGACCCAGTGATGTGGGATCCATTTCACAGATTTAACTAATAAAAACTAAGGCTATGTCTATAACAAGCATGATATTTGCAGTTAAACAAAGCATCAGAAACCAATAAAAAATGTAATAGAAATTGGAGAAAAGAAACAATAGGGGCAGTGTATACCAGAGCTGAGAAACTTAAAATCATAATAAGACTATACCATGCTTGTGTGTATGCTCCTGTTCCACCAGGTCAGACAGATATTCAGTGCCAATAATATGTCCATAACTGTTCAAGCGAAGCTGCAGACAATATAATCTGGTTAGCAGGAAGCAATATAAAGATTTTAACAAGCTAAGAGAAAAAAGAAAGTAAATGACCAGCTAATCATCAGGAAAAATAAAACAGAGATGAAGAATGCTATCTTCTTGAATTAAGCAGTGGCTATGGCAGTTGGATTGACTACATCATGAGAGAGGTGGTGATGGTAGCAGTGGTGGTAGTTTGGCTCGGTTTTTGGTGAGTAGCAGTGGAGAGAGCCAGCAACTCTCAGTTTTAAATGCCAGTTACATAGATTTGGCACATCAAATGGTGGCAACATTTTGAAGGAAGCTGCAGATCAGAAGATTTGGATTCCATTGGTGTCAATGGTCCAGCATATTGGTGGTGTGTGCTTATATTTGTATTCTTTCATGTTTCTTTTTATTTTTATTTTTATTTTTTATAATTTCCTTTCTCATATTGGTTGTGGATCCATCAATGTTTTGATTTGGGCTTTTTTTTTTGGTAGATCTTTTTTCAATGTTAGTAATTAGTTTGTTTTTTATAGACATCAAATGTATGCATTTCAGGTATTTTGAATTACTGTTGTTGACTAATTGTTGAGGCTTATGATGATGTTGCAGGTGATATTGATGGCATTAGGATGCACTCTCTCTCTCTCTCTCTCTCTCTCTTCCTTGATTCTTTTAGTTCGATTTTTAATTAATGTGTTTAATGGTATTCTATTGGGAAACTATTGATTCATGTTTGAATATTTGTTTTGTTTTCATGAGATAAAGCGAAGAGTTATTTTGCATGAGGAACTAAAAAATTTAAGT
>SNVD02011255.1:0-54773 GCA_013180625.2 Boswellia sacra
CTCGCCGGCCAAAAACTCCTGCAGACTGGCCGGCCGACTCGCCGCCCCGCCGACAGATGTGCCCGCACGAGCTCCAGATCGTTGTCGCGACTTTGCGACCCAGTTGAAGTGCGTGAAGGACGTCGCCAAGTCCGGCGGCTTGTGAGTGTGCCGTTCGGAAGAGCGGCCCCTCTGGCGCTCCAGTCTGGAAACCGACCCGACGCCAGGCCAACAAATTCACGCTGGCCGCCCGATTTTATGTCTCATTTCGGCGAATCGATCCCATTAAAATGGAGACGACGCGGTCTCAGGTGCGTTTGCAAAAATTAGTGCGCCCAGCAGCCCGGTCTCGCGCTCCGCTTGGCGCCCCGCTTGGCGCTCGGAAGTCGTTGTGGTGTTATTGTTTTAGCGCTGGCGGCGGTGTGGAAAGCGATAACATTGGGCTCACAGACGCACTGGAGCGGGCGATCTGGCGCCTGAATCTCGTTTGTCGCCGCGGGCGAGCGGCCGACTGGAAGCGGGTCGGCGGCTCGGTCAGCCGTCCGAGCGCTCGTCAAGTGTGCATCGCGCACGGCTTCCGCCCGGTGCGCGCCCGACAGGTAACAATTTGCGGCCAGCGGTCGGGCGCGCACGCGGCCCGCCGCCCGCGTGTAAGCCATGACCGCGGCCGGGGCGAGCGTGTGAACCGGAAGCGGGTCCGCGATAATCAGCGCGCGCGAGCAGCAGTGTCGCTGTCGAGGCTGCGGCGACCCGCATCGTTGGGGCCGCGGCTGCGGCGAGGGCGTCGCTGCAGCAAAGCGGCGCCCGAGTGCAGGTGGGCGCAGGTAAAACCACCTGTGCGCGCCCGCGTCTCCCCTGGAAACTGGCGACGCGGCGACGTGCGCACAGCGTGAGACCGCCGGCCCGCTGGCTGGCTGACAGTTTTGCGCGCGCTCGCCCCCCTAATCCGCAACATTTGAATGGAGACTTGTCGTGTCGTTTGGCGTTGTTGTTAAACTGGCCGCTGATGCGCGCGCGGCCGTCGCCAATTGTCCGCACCGATTCAAATCGAATTTCCACTATTTCCATTCACATTTCCGACCAGTCGACGGGCTGCGAGCCTCTGGAACAAAGACTCACCGGAGACAAGCGTTCGCTTGATCGCCTGATCGCTCGCTCGCCCGCTCGCTGATCGGCCGCCCGATAAGGCCGGCCCGCTACAGGTGAGCCGAGCGCCAGCGACAAATCAAACAAACTCCTTTGTCCGCCTCCTCCTCGGCTGTCGCCCGTTCTCACAGACTCGGCGCGGGGGCGTGGCGCTCACGAGCGCCCAGCGGGCACAATATGCGCGCTCGAGATGCCGGCCCACGATAAGCGCATGCAAATTTGTCTCAAGCAAGCGAAAATATGAGCGCGCGGCGCCGCCAATTTGGACTTGTCATTATCTCGCGCGCACCGACGACTCACCTGAGCTGGTCACCTGGTCGCGAATCGAGCGCGTCGCGCCGCTCGCCACTTGATCGAGTTGGCTGTGCTGGTGGACGTCGCGCGAATAATCAGCGTAATGACTTGGCCGGCGTGGCGCGACGGGCGCGCATGAGAACAAATTGGCGCTCATTCGGCGGCCTCCATTTGCTCGCTCACGACTCGCTCGCAGGCGCGCACATAATTACACACACACACACAGACACACTCGCGGCCGACGGGCCCGCCAGTTGGCGAGCGTAGACAGAGTCGCGCTTGCGACGTTGTCAGTTTCATTCGGATCGGTCGCTTCCGCGCCGCCCGTTCGCTCGGCTCGATTTCGCCGCCAATCGAACGACTCGGCCGCTGGGCTCGCCTCGAACAAGTAGCGCGCCCGCGACCGACAAGTATCACGGCCGCCGGAAACGCGTCTCACCTCCGCGGGCGCCCCCGACCGACACGCTCACTCGCACCGGAAGTGCTGTCAGGTAGGCGCCAGAGCGCTCGCGCGCGCGTTACAATTAGCAGCGGGCCCAGCCAAGGGCACGTGATTGTTGGGGCGACTGGCGCGCATGCGCAGACGCGTCACTCGGGCACGTAATAAAGTGCAGGCGGCCAGTGGCGCGCGGCAATCAAAGTTATGTTTTTCGCCGGCCACGCGCGCACCGCTCGATTTCCGGTGAGTCGTAAAACAAAACTGGGCCGATTGCAATCTGGCGCTAATCTAATTTGTGTAGCGCACTGATGAGACTCGGAAGCGGCGCGTGAAAACCTGCGCCCGCAAGAGGAGACCGGCGAGGTGACGAACGATGGAGCGCGCCGCCGAACACGAGTAGCAATTACAACTCTCGCCGCGGGCCGCTTGCGGCTCACCGACAATTAGCCCGCGCGTGCGGCGGCCTCCGATGTGTGCCGGCGCCGCTCCGGTCACGACTTCCGGGCCGGCGCGGGCCGCCCATAGAGCACCTGTTCATCGGGCGTGCTCGGTGAGCGGGCGTCGACTTGCAGCTGCTGCTCTGCATGGCGGCCGGCTCGAGTTGGCGGGCGTTGTGTCGGGCGCGCGCTCGCGCTCGTGATCGATCGGATCGGATGCTCGTGGCGGCTTGTGGCGGCTCGTGGCAACTCGTGGCAGCGCTGCGACGACACGATGACCAGAACGAGAGCGCTCTCGAGTGAACAAGAGCGCAGGTAGTGCGCGCTGGCGGCTCAATGATCGATGAGCGCGAGCGCGTGCTCGCATCCAATCAGGTGAGCTGCGGGTCGGCGTGCGACGGGTAAGTCACCGCCGGCGCGGCTCTGGTGATTCAGGCGGCCGCATCGGAGACATCCGGCGCGCGTCGAGTGTCCGACGTCGGCGGCGCGTCGCGTGGAGCTCGCTGCGCGACGACAAGATCGATGGCCTGCGTCGGCTAATTGAACGCAGCGAGCCGTCACAATGGATCGCTTCCGACTGGCGCGAGCGCTGTCATTGGCGGCGGTGTCCGAGCGGCGCTGACCTCGAGCGTTGCGCGGCCGCTGCGCCGAGTGGGCGCTTTTGAGCGCGCCAACGGAAATGTCGGCCGCCTCAAAAGAGTTACCTGGCCGACGGCAATCAACAGGAGGCCCGCTGGCCGCCACTCGACACGCGTGCGAGTTAGCATGCGAGTCGAGTCGACAGTGGCGACGGTCGCGACGATCGGGCGTGCGCGCGCGCTGTACCCCCCCCCGACCAGTCCGCGCGAAAGTCGGCCACTGTTTGCGTGCTGCAAAATGTCGCCGACTTGATGGATCGCGCGCGTTCGAAGCGCCGATTCGGTCGGCCGGTCGGCCGGCTCATTGGCGCTCGAAGTTCGGCTCGGCCAGGCCAAACTCGAGGAGTCAGAAAAGTCGGTCGCCTGTTGCGGGCCGACAGCGACGAGTTGGCCGTGAGCGGCCGGCGCTCGGGATGCGACCGGCCCACTCGGCGCTCAACTCGTTCGTGGCTCGGCCGCCGACGGTGCCAAAGGCGAGCTCGGCCAGTCGAGCTGAAGGTGCGGCCAGCCGAGCTGGGCTCTGCTCGGCCGGGGGGCGGGCGCGTGACACAAATCGGTGATTTGTGTTGGCGGCGCGCAGATTCCCACAGAGTTGCGCAAAACTGGAGCGCCTTCAAAGTAAATAAGTTTGACGGACGGGCGGCTCGAGTTATTTTGCCAGCGCCAAAATGGACTTGGAGCGCGCAATTGTCACTGTCCTGCGGCTCGTCCTCGTCTTTGTGCTCGTGCCCGTGCTCGTGCTCGTGCTTATCGTAGTCGTAGTCGTCGTCCCAACGCCGACTTTGGCGCACCTCAGCTCGGCCACGAGCGCGAACGTCAGCGCGCAATCGATAAAAATAAATTGGATCCCGCGCTCGACACGACGCCCGCGGCCGCGCAAATGGCTCTTTGATGGCCGTTTGCGCGTCACTTTGCCAACCGGCGGGCCCCGCGCAACAAGTAACGCACGCACGCACGCGCGCACCGGGAGCCTTTGTTATTCAAATTAGGCTACTGGACGCGCACACTTGGCGACACCTCGCCGACCGTCGGCCGTCAAGTGTGCGCGCAGGTTAGCCACCAGTGCGCCCAATCTGGCGCCTCGAGCGGCCCAGACTCGCCGCTCGTCGCGCCGGTGCGCCGGGCCGGACAGGGGGCGGTCATGCGGGCGAACGGCCCTCATGGAGTACACAGGTTGCGGTGTGTCGGGCGCGGGGCGCAATCTGGCGCGCCGCCGCCGGCCAAACTAGGCGGCCGCCACGGCGCGCACAGGTAAGCCGCGCCAACGGGCTGCTAATTTAACGGTCTCGAGTCGGGGCGCCCGTTCCCGCGCTGGTCAATGGCCGCGCGCTAATGCGACACCGACGGCGGCGAGGGCGCCCCGACTCGAACATATGTCGCAGTTGTCTGGCACCACTTCTTTGGTGCCACTCTTGCGAGCGGCGCTTAGGTATGCGGGCGCCGCCACCGGCACACTGCTGCCAGCGGCGGCTCATTGCGCAAAAGACTAGCGAGCGCGCGTCAACAACTCGGCCGCTCGTTGTTGTGGGGAGCGTTGCCGGCCAAAACTGTTGTCATGGACGAACACTGTGGTGGTTTTTGTGCAATCTGGAGGCGCAGGTAAGTCGGCGCGCCGGCGACGCAAATGAACAAATGACGCGCACGGGGGCCAGCGCAACAGTTGGCCGGCGTCGTCATCATTTGGCAACGCGACGTGGCCGTCGATGGCGGGCAAGTGTTGCCGCCCGCATTCCAGTGGCCGCGCCGCCGACGCGCCGACGAACATATTGCGCGCGCTCACCTGGGAACCGATTTTTTTCGCCGCGCGCACGGCGACAACTTTCACGAACGGGGCGCCCGCATCGATCGGCGCCCGTCGCGATGGCGATCGATGTTGCCGACGAGCACCCGATCGGCCGGCCCGCGCGCACCTAACGAATATTGCGGGCGACAAGTTCGACTCGGCCGAGCGCACTCGCCGGGCGGCCGCTCGGCGTTGCGCAACAGCTCAACTCTTTCGGCGGCGGCGGCGGCGGCGGCGGCGCACTGGACGCCCGCTCGCATGATGGATGACGCAATCGCAACGTACCTGGCGGCCTCGGCCAACCGCGGGCGAGTTTCCATTCACTCAAACAGGCGATCGGCGTGAATGATCGATTTGTTGCGCGCGGCCGATCGATCAGCGCGCCATCAGATCGGCGCGAGTCTGCGCTTACCTGAGGCCGATTTCAATCAGCTCCTCGGGCGCCCCTTTTTGGAGCGCACCAGTTGAGCGAGTGCGCTCGTGTTCGTTCTCACGACGAGCGAGGAGTGGCGCCGAAATGGTGGCGCTGGCGCGGATTAGGCGGCGGTTTTGTTGCGTCGCCGCGTTGTCACTAAATTGCGGTTTCATTGGAGCGCCGCTGGGCCGTCGACGTTGCGGCCGCGCTGTGGTCGCGCTCTCAAACTCTCGAGCGCCAACCCAATTCCCCAAATAACTCGCCACCTCAAGTGCAAATCCTGGCGCGCGCGCGCGCCCAAGTGGCGCACGCAAATCCATCGGCCGCTCAATCGAGTGAGTGCGCCCCTGAGTGAGTGAATAATAACTCCTCGCCTCTAAGAGGCGCCAACTCTTCACCGGCCACTCACTTCCGGCGCTCGGCCTCGATCGGCGGTCGCAAGTTAGACAACTTGTCTGCCTACGCCGCCGGCGGCCACACAAGTGAGCGTTCCCACGCGGCGCGCGCATAGCTCCTGCGCGCGCTATGAGCACTTGCGTGAGGCGCTTTTTGCGCGCGTTCACACGGCCGCGCGGGGGTTCGCGTCGCTCGCGGGCCCAGTGCCCTTGAAGTCGGTCGCTGGCGGCCAGCGATGTGGGAAGTGGACAAAAAAGGCGCGTGCAGGCCGGCCAGTGTGCCATTGGGGCGGCCAACAAGTTTGGGTTCGCGTCCGTGGCCGCGGCGGCCGAAGCAGTCGGCATGCGGGCACTCTGGTGCGCAAACAGCGGCCCGGCGGCGATTTGGAGCGCGCGCGTCATCGAGGGAGCGCCGCTGAGCGTCGATGGTCCGAAGTGTTGAAGCGAATAGCGAGCCCGCGGTGTGTCAGGTAAACGAAGCGAATAGAGCGCGCGCTCAACTGGGTCTCTCTCTCTCTGTTTCGCTCGTTATCATCGGCGCGCATCTCTCTCTCTCTTTACTTTGCGCCCGCTTAAGGCAGAGCGAGCAGACTAGAGACCCGCTGGGTGACAGACAACAAATTGGCAGCGACGCCAAGAGAGAGAGAGAGAGAGAGAGAATTCGACAGCGGCGCCACTCTAATGCGAGTTTCACGATTTGAATAACAAATGGAATCGGTTGCGCAACGCGGCCTTGTCGCGTCGCCGCCACGTGAGAAAGTTGGGCCCACGAATTGGGCTGTTGCGCAACGAGCGGCGCACTCGCTCGGGGTGGGCGCGACTCCGGGCTCGGAATGCGGGCGAGTGCAACGGATTGACTGGCCGCTCGAGTGGCCGTTCGATTTGGAGCGAGCGGATTTGGGTCTCTCTCACTTTGGCTGTCTCTCTCCTCTCTCTCGACAGCCGCTTACCTGCGAGTGCCGACCATAGCGCACGCAGGTAAGCGTCTGCAGGTCCAACTTGTGCCCTCGGCCTCGTGAATTATTCACGGCGCCCGGCGCGTCGCGACAGATGTGCGCGCCTGCACCTGGACAACGGGGCCGGGGATTGCGCAATCGAGCGGGCCGGGCGCCCGTCAGGTCGACGGCGGCCACGGAATTCATCGATTCGGACGCAAACAAACAAACGAGAGCCAGCGGGCGGGCGGGTGGCCGCGCCGAGTTGTGTGTGTGTGTGAAAGTGAGAACAAATGGGCGGCGACAAATGGCAACCGGGCAACTCTTTGCTCTCGTCGTCTTTCTCACACTCGTCGATGCGGGCGATCTGTTGCGCGAGCCGCTCGAGCTGGAAGCGTTTGCACCATTTCAAATGAATGAATTCCGAATCATTACGATTGGATTTGTCGGCTGATTGCGAGCGCGCCGCCCCGGCGACTTGTCGTCTGCGCTCGCGTTCTATTTTCGTGTGCGAGTTGTATTCTTGGCCTCTGCGCCTGTGCGCTCTGACTGGCGCGCCCGCGATGAGACCGAACGAAGATTGATTTGCATTGGCGCCGCCTCGAGCCGATTAAACTCGTTGGTGCCCAGTGTGTGTGTGTTTGTGTGTGTGTGTGTGTGGCGTTCCTGTTCACGTGCGCGCGCTCCTGTTGCGTCACCGCCGGCCGGCCGTGGCGCCGATTCGACCAAAATCAACAACACTCGGCAATAATCGGGTCGGCGGCGCCCCTCTCATCCTTGCCGGCCGAAAATTAATGATGCGACGACGGCCGATGGGAACGGGCGGGCCGCATCGGGCGCGCGCTCGCCCGTGGGCGCGTCTACTTGTTGAATATGCAAATGCGCGCCTCAGATCGGCGCCCCACAGAAGCCAGCGAGCGGTTCGTGTCGGCGCCGCCGCCGACACGAAACTCACGTGGACGCGACAATTTGGCGCTTGTTCGCTGCACCTTAAATAATATGACGAGCGCGGCGCCGGCCCGCGACAAATGAGTACACGAGCGCAAACCATTAGGTCGGCGGCGGCGGCGGCGGCGGCCTCGTGCTCGTCGTGACTAATGGATTCCATTTATAACGATTAGTGTTCGAAGAGTTGCGCGCGGCCCTGTCACGCTTTCGCCTGTTGCGCAACGCCAGCCGCTGGCCCACATTCTGGCCGCCTATAGGCGCGAGCCAGGCGAGGCCGTGCCGGCGCTGCACCTCGCATGCGGGCGGCGCAGGTTGCCCGCATGCGAACTGCAGGGGCGCCATCTCGGGTCCGAGTGCGCTGGCCTTCGCGGCGCGCGTGGCTCATGCGCGCAGATGAGTGGGCCGCCGACTGACCGGATGCGGGCGCGCGCGTCAAGATGAATGTGTTCGTCGGCGCGCCGGGGCCACGCGCGTCGGGTGTCAATGCGCGCGGCCCAATTTGTAGGCCGGCGGCGCGTCGCCAGCGTTTCAAGGTGAGAGCGTGCGCGAGTCAAATTGGCGCCGACCACTAATAGAGTCATAGAGCGAGCGCGTGACAAAACCGCTCAAGTGTCCCGCTTGTTAGTGCCCGTGCGGCCGGCCAATGTGTCGGCCTTTGTGTTCTGGTCCCAGAAGGTTCACTCAGTTCCGACTCGAATTCATCGTCGGCTTGCTCGCTCGAGAGAGAAGAAGGAAGTGATCGGCTCCTTCGAGGACGTGCGGTGTCGAGTTTCGGCCGCGCGCCGCGTTCTAAAATTAATGAAACCCAATAAATTACACCGACCTGGCGGCTGGCGCACACAACTCCAGCTCGGCCGCGCATTTGTGTCCATCTTTGTTGGCCCACAGCCGCGTACTCGGCCGCACTCGAGAGAAAGCGAGCGACAGAGAGACGACTGAAATCGAGCGCTCAGTCGGCCCACGCGGCGCTCACCTTTGGCCCAAGTCCAATCACACAATTGATTGGAGTTTTATTCTAATTATGCAATTTGTCCGCCTCCGCCGGCCGACACAACTCGGCCCAGTCTGGCTCTTGGGCGACACCAAAGGCGCGCGCCAGTCGGCCGGCCATTTGTGTGCTCGCGAGTGAGGTGCCAAAAAATGAGGCCACGCGCGGCGACAAATGGACGCGCCGGGCGCCCTGGGCGACTGAGTCGCGCGCCGCCGCGCAGTCAATCAAATTTGCGCGCCGCCGTCGCTTATGAATATTCTCGACAACAATCAGTTCTCGGGCCACAATCAAGAGGCAGAGCGCGAGCGTGGCCATCAGCGCGGCCGACCGACGCGGACAGGAAGTGGTTTTGGAGGCACGCGGGCCAACTTTCGCACGCGCAGTGAGTGCACTTTTGCGCTCGCACTCGCTTACCTTTGGCGCCTGGCAATTGGCCGACCGGCGGCAACACTCGCGCCGCCGCCACTCGACTCCACTCAATCACAAGTGTCGCCGCGCGCACGCTATTTATAGGCAGCGCCGATTTTACGTCTGATTTTGCCGCCAATTTGGGCAAACCATGGGAAAGTGGGCGCCGTTGTGCAGTTATCGGGCGCGCGAAATCGCGTGCGTGCCGCTCGAGTGGTGCGCCTGCGAGAGTGCGACTCTTCTAACGAGCAACTGCCCTCTCGACTGTCTGCTCCGCGCGGCGGCCATTTTTTGCGCAACAAATGGCCGCCGCGCAACAGTTGTGCCTAGCGGTCCCGCTTTATGGCCACTTTATGCTAATTGAAGGCGCTTTGTTTGTCCGGCGCGGCGTTTGTGTGGTCCTGGCGGCGGCGGCGGCGCTGATTGGGCGCCGCGCGAGTTGCGGCCTTCCGCCGGTCATATAGTTTTGCGACTGTTTTTGGGGCCGAGTCAAGAGCGCGGCCGCCGAGAATGCGGTCAGCGGTTGAGCAAACACTTGGGCACTTTCGCCGGCCGCGCACTCGAGAGATTTGCTTCACTCGAGCGCGCGCGGCTTACCTGCGTCGCCCAGCGCAAAATGTCCGAGCTAATCCAGTGGCTTGTGGGACGCCGCCGATGTCCGAATGCTAGCAACTGTCGCGCGCTCGTGGCGGCCGCCGATTGTTGCGCACACTTCCTGAGTGCCGCCGGTCAACCTAATGATCTGATCGGCCGCTCGAGTTTATTTCCGACCACGACGACGACGACGACGACGACGACGACGACGACGACGACGACGAGCAAACAGACTCGTCGCGGTGGTCGGCCGAATTGAGACGTCACGTAATCGTCTTAACGACGACCACGACAACGAGAGTGCCCCCAGCCAGAGCTCAGGACGCAGAACACGCGGTTTTGTGCGCAAACTTTGGGGCTGCTCGCGAGAGTGCGCGCTAGAGATAACTCGCCACCGCGGGCGCGCAATCAACAAGTAATATTTCACGTCCGCGACCGCCGACCGGCCGACAGATGCGCGCCAGGCGAGTCACATTTCTTCTCACGTGTCGCGCGCGCTCGAAATTAGATCATCAGCGGCTCATATGGGAACTCCCACTCGCCTCGACACACAAAAACGCACACACACACACACACACACAACCACAAGCACAACAAGTCGCGCTAATGGTCACCGATCACACGACTCATTTGGCCGCCGCGCCGACCTCGAGCGCCGGTTGCGTGGGTGTCGATTGCGCGCTTCCTGTGTGTGTGTGTGAGTGTGTCTAGCTCACCGGTTACCTGGCGCTCTGAGACGCCCCCATGGCCGGCGCCTCGAGAGTCCAGGTGCCATTAATCACACGCGCGAGTCTCACTTGTAGCGCGGCCCGGCAGTCGCGCATCCGGCCCGACCACAGGCGCCAATCGAGTTGCGGCCTCGGCGGCTGCGACCACGGCCACGCCGACGACGCGAATCAAATTAAAAAATCATCATGGCGACTCGGCGCACGAGAAACTGGGCCAGCCCACGAGCGCCGCCTGCCATTAATCATCGCCGGCCGGAGTTCCAGGTGGATTGTCGCCGGTGCGATACTGTGGCGCGCTCGCCTAGTTGGCGCCTCAGGTGACTCGGCGCAGTTTATGAATGGAGAACATGAGAGTTTTCTTTGGCTTGCTCGAGTTTGTGCCAACAACAAGCACCGCCAACACGACGACGACGACGAGTGAGTGAGTGAGCGCTTCCATCGACGACACAACCAATTTTATAACTCATTTAATCTGTATTTTATGAATTGTTGTCGTGTGTGTGTGTGTGTGTGTGGCGGTCGCGCTGGTTGCGCGACAAAGAGAAGCGCGCGCACGGGCCACAGGAAACGCGGCCACTGTGACCGATTTGGAGGCGCCGGAGGAGTGGCGATGCGGGCGATTCGGCGGGCGCGCTCGTGTCCACTTGATTGGTCGCTCTGCGCGCGTCTGCGGGCCCTCGTGGGCCGATGTCGTGGTTGCGAAAATTCTGCAAAGAGCGCCACCGACATGACCACACGGGCGCGCATTCAACACGAGCTCCGACCAGCTCAACAAGTCGTCCGGCTTAATGGCCTTGCGGGCGGCGCTCGCACGCTCTCTCTCTCTCTCTCACTCACTCGTGTCCTCATTATAGACGACGACGACGACGACGAGTCGCGTTGGCGAGATTGCAATTCAGGTCGGCGCCGACCTGGAAGCGCGCCCGTCTTGGAATTGGTGGCGTAAGCGCAACGGCCAGACCGTCGCCAGGAAGCGGCCGGGCGCGCAAAATGAGCCATAAAAAAGCAATCAATTATAGTTTCGAGCGGGCGCTCTCGCGCGGCGCCGCTAATTTGCCGCTCGAGCTGGCGGCCCCGAGCGCAGGAATTCTGACCAATTTGAGCGGCGCCGGGCGCCAGTCAGGTTGCATCACAGCATCGGCGCGCGCGACGCCTTCGCGGCAAATTTGCCACCGTTTCGTCGCCGGCGTCGCCGCCGCCGCACAACAATCGCGCAATAAATCAGAGCGCCGCCTCGACACTCTGTGAAGCTCTAATCGATCGAGTCGGCCGAGTCGCTCGAGTCGCTCGAGTCGCCTCAGGTGAGCCTCGAGACCTGGGACCTGAGAGCCGAGTCCTGAGCAGAGGTTAGGATGAGGAGGAGGAACAGAGGCGAGCGGCGAACGGTCGCGGGCCGCGCGGCGAGCGGACTCAGTCGAGCAAACAAAATGATCTCGCGGCGCCGACTTGATTTATGTGGGCCGCGCCGCTCGCGAGTCCCGACACAGATCGTTTAGTGGACACGCGCAACAAGTTTTGCCTATGTGATCTATGGCTCCGGCGCGCCGGATCCGATGCGGGCGGCGCGACGGCGGTGGTGCGAGAGTTTGTGTGCGCGTGTGGGAGCGCAAAAACACGGGCTCGCGTGTGCGCTATGCCGCGCGCCGGCGCTGCTGTGCGAGCGGGCGCACTTGAGGCGCGCAGTCCGCGGCGCCGGTCCACTTTTACTTCCTGCCACTTGAGCGTCGGCGTCGGCGTCGACCACGACGCTCGAGGAAGTGAAACGTCGGCGCCGGACAGAAATGGAAACAGAAAGAGGAGTGAGTGTGGAACAATGGCGCAGGTAAGCGCGCATAAATCCATCGCGGGCGCGCGCAGACTCGCGTCAGAAATTTGACAATTATTTGACGGGGGCGTGCGCGCGGCGCCGAGCGACGAGTCACTCGAGCGCCGGCGCGGGCGGCGAAAATCTCGAGCTCGTGCGCGCAATGTCCGCCACGAGCGCCGGCCGAGCGTCAAACAGCGGCCGAGTCGTTGGCACCGGGCGCCAATGAACGGCGCTCGCCTCGACACGCCGCACGAGCTGAGTGCGATTGCGACCAGCTGAATGGTCGCATTCTTGGCGGCGGGGGCGACCTCGATGGCAGGCGCGCGCACACGCCGACGCTCAATGAGTTTAATGTGCGCAACAAACAAACAAGAACGACAATTTGTTTGAATTTATTGGGGCCCGGCTTGAATTAGTCGATCACACAGAGGCGCGCGATTGTGTTGGTGTGATCGAGCACAAAACAACAACAAGAAGACCACGACCGGCGCTCACCTCTTACCTCATGCTGACTCGCTCGCCCACACATTCAATCAATCTGCTAGTCGGCCACGCGCGCGTGTCATCTTATTATCTCTCGACCGATTGCGGCGCCGTCGCCGTCGCCGCCGACGATCTCGACCTCGACGTGTCCTCGACGCGCCTACCTGGCCCACTCGGTCGAGCACAACAAACAGATTAGCCAATTACCGCGTCTCCGTGGACGCGATTGTGCGGGCGGCGCGCGCGCGAGTTGTCGGCGGCACGCGACAGATGCGCGCACGGTCAACAGTTGGCCCGACTCGGTGCCTAATCTCTGCCGCCAGCTGATCGGCCCCGGCGCTAAATACTGCCTCGGTCTTTGGTGGGCCGGCGCGTGCCGCCCGTCGGCCGAGGTCAGCAGGAGCGGGGGCGTCGCGATGGCTGCGGCGGCCAACTGTTGCGCGTGCCCGCAGCAGTGCTGCTTCGGCGTGCGCTCGAGCGCAGGTGGCCGTCGGCCGGGCGCGCCTTCCGCCTCGTGGGCGACGCAGCCCTTCGATTGCGCGCCGCCCGCGCCGTCGGCCAAGTGAAAGTGCAGCTGAACTGGGCGCCGCCAGTGTGAGTCCGTGCTGGCCGCCAGCGCCGCCAGCGCCGCCAGCGCCAGGCGAAAGTGAGGCGAAAAATCATCTGCGCCACGAGCACGCGCCAGAAGCGTGGCCTCTGTGCGGCGCGCGCTCGAGGTAAAGTGCGTGTGGGGGTGTTGGCGGTTCGGCAAATGGCTCAGCGGCCGACCGCGGCCCTCGGCAGCCTTCTGGTGGCCGGGCCGAGCTCAAGCGCACCGACCGCCGCCAGCCGGCCGAGTTGAATAATTTGCCGCCGGGCGCCCGCCGCCTGCTGGCCGCGCGCGGCCCGTCGACGTGCACATGTGCGCGCCGCCCTCTCAATGGGCCCGCCGGCTGGCCGACTCGATCGGCCACCGAGTCGGCCGGTGCGCCCGAGCTGCGGCGGCCGCACAAAGCCGCCAAAAGGTTGCAGCTGCTCGCGTTTGCTCGCGCGCGCGCCTCCCGTCGCCCATTGAATCAACAATTGCTCGAGCCGCTCGCGCTCCTGCTCGAACATCGGGCCCGGCGAAACATTAGGCCAGCCGCCGTCACCGCCGCCGACCTGATTGGCCGGCCCGACGAGCGCGCCTGGCGCCCAAATTGCAACGTGCGTCCTGTTGCACTGGCGGCGCACTCGCACTCGCACTCGCACTCGCGCTCGTGGTCGTGGTCGTGGTCGTGGTCGTGGCCGTGGAGTCGAGTCGACGACGTTATGGTCGCGCGCCTGGCGCGTGGCTCGTGTCCTCGTGGCGCCCGCGATCGCGATCGCGCTCACGTACACGTCCGCGCTCACATTCACGTAGACGCTCAAGGTGGAGGTGGGCGCTGAGCTGCGCCGTCCACGCTCGACTCTGAACATCGGGCGCGCCTGTTCGTTCATCTGTTCGCGTGGGCCGCGCAGCTGCCGATCTGCGGCCCGACAGGCGGCCGGCTGGCGGCGGGCGCTCTTCTCTCTCTGTCTCTCTCTCTCTCTCCTCTCGCTGGCGTCCACGGCCTCCGGGCGAACGGCACGAGCGCGCACGCCCTCGCGGCCGGGCGGTCGACGGGCGCGCGTGTCGGTGGCGCGTGCCGACCGTGGCGTCACCGGGCCCATTGTGCCTAACGAGCGCAACTCGAGCGGGCGCGCTATGCGCCGGCCGCGAGGGCGTTGATTTTGAGACTGGCCCGCTGGTGAACCTGCTCGCGCCCGTCGCGCCGCCAACGACTCGTTCCCACGCGCCGCTCGGCCGCGACACGTGCACGCCCCGGCCTGGCTCGCGCGGCGCATAGAGGCGTTGGCTCGAGCGCGGCCATCGCTTCGATCGCTGCAAGTGCACGTCCCGTCTGGCAAGTGTCGAGCGTGTGAAAGCGCGAACGCCGCTAGTTGCGCTCGTTATCCAAACTCGCGCGCCCGCAGCTTTTGCGAGCGTGCAAAGCCCCGCGACGCTATGCGCCCGCCAGCACCGGCCCACCAGAACAACGGTCGCAATCGTTTTTTGGCGCCAAAAGTGTGGGAACCTACGACCAGTGCAAACGATAGCGCGCACGCACACGCGCGCCCGTCCGCGCGCACTGGCTCCGAGTTTCCGTTGGCGGGGCGCTATGTCACCGCGCGCTGCCGGCAATTCAAGTTCAGCGCTCGTCTGCGCCTGCGCGCACTTGCTGGGCCTCAACACTGCGCCCCTATGCGCACTGCTGCCCAACTTAACTGCCAGTGCGCCCAGTCAACAGCGAACAATATCGTTACGCCGCGACCACTGTTCAACCTGATCGTGAGAAAGTTTGCTCAACGCAAATCACAACCCTCGGCCAGTGGCGCGCCTTCGCTGCGCCCACTTACACTTGCACTAGGCACCCGACTCGCCGGTTCCCACACTTTGCGCAAGGCGCACCGGCAACGCGCCACTTGTGTCCTCGAGGCAGTCGCCCTGGCCGTAGTCGATCAACGAGCCGAATGGCTGGTCCCAGGATTGAGCACACTTCCGACGCCGGGCATCTGATCGACGCACTGTGAGTTCAACGGCTGAACAGCGCCGCCTTGCGGGACGCGGGCGACACACTTACCAGGATGCCCAACCTCCACAGCGGTTGCATAATCGATCGGGAGCACTGACACTAATCAACTCTTCTCTTTACTCAGGATAGTTCATGCTAACGGAATTTATTTCTATTCAAACGAATATTCGACGTATAATAGCTGCTTGATTGACCGTAATCATCTTCTGATCCCTGCGAGCCCAAGATGCGGTCCTATCCGTTCCCTGGACGGCCACCATGGAGGCTTCGAAAATCAACTGGAGGGCTGCAACACGGTCGTGTTTACCGCGGCTGGAGGGGCAGACTCGAGAGACTTGATCAAGCTCTTCTTGATCATCAGCATGGCTAGCTTGTAGTCGACATGATTGTTCTCTTTGCTAACGCAATTGTCCGTTAGTCGTCTGTTCAGATCATCCAGTGCTTCGGTGGATAAAATTGCCGGTAATTGTTCGATGAGCTCCAGTTTCTTCTCCTCATGCCTCAACCTAATAGAACAGGTTATGTTTGTTGTCACAGGCTGATTGATGAGTCCCTGTGTGGGTGGGTCGGTGTCACCAGCGACAAAGCTACTAGTGGCGTTCAATATGGTCCTGTTGAGCAGTCTCTTGCAAGGCAGTTTCGTGAACTCAAACTCGTACACCTCAGTCGCGTCGTTTGGCTGTGTCAGTTGCTGTACATTGATACCAAATTCCTTCCAGTACTGTACTGCACTCTGGATATTATCCTGACGCTCAGCCCAGCGTTCCTTCAACATGTTGTTGCGTTTCAGCAGGGCATCTCTCTTTTCAACCGCCTTTGCAATCAATTCATCGGCCGCTTCCAAGCCAGCCGTCAATTGTTCGACCTTCCGTTTACACTCTCTCTCCTCCTTTTGATACAGTTTCGCCTGCTTTAGCAAGTCGCTGATCTCCTGAAATATCCTGGTATCCATAATGACTTCAATACCGCCTGGTCTATGTCGTAGACATAACAATTCAAATCCCAACCAGCTGAGAAGTTAAGCTGGTTTTCCTGGTTTTATTTGCTTTCTGTTTCTCGGACAAAATTTTGCTCGCGCTCGTGCAAGCCGCACGTTCGCGCGCCAACCCAAAGGGCACAAACTCTATATGGACAACCGATGAAGAATTCTCATTCAAGATGTATGAAGAAGTCAACCTACTCATCGAAACTATTTCGATAAATAGGATGACTCTTAGAGAGACCAAGACCTATACTATGAATGGAAATTGGAAAATCTTTATTGTGCAGAGACTGATAGTTAATTATGCCTAGGGATGAGTCGAGTGAGTTCATTAGTTCACTTGTTGATCATGGGCGTTACTGTTTGTGCTCCCCACACTTGGGCTTTCTTGGTTCATTCCAAAGTAGATGGTTTCCTCAAGGCAACCATAACTGATGTTGGGATGCATCCACCTGAGATAAAAAGAGGACCATAGCTTAATGTTCGCTACGTGATGGTAGACCTTGAGCTTTGGCGAGTCTCGATTCGGATTATAAAATGGGCTTATCATGGAAACTTTGTATCCTGCTTCCAGGGGGCCCTCTCCTAGTAGATATTGTGCGTCAAATAGATATTTTAGATATTCACTGGTGAACTCGAATTCTTGTATGTTCTGTAAGTATATTTGATATGTGCAATCTAAAAAGAGTGTAAAGAGTATCTCGGGTTGCGAATAATCTGTGTTGCCTCCGGCCAAATAGATCCACTCTTTGCTTATGAGCGACTCGAAGCCTTCAATTGTGCGTCGATGTGGCTCCAGAATGAGCTGTATCAGTGACGAAACCACACTGTTCCAACCGCTGTCTATATCTTCAATCAATATCACTGAAGCCTCCGATAGGAGTGTGTTGGCAGTGTCATTGACTATCGTAAGAGCTTGACTTAGAATGTTAAGCCATTTGCCTGTCCTCGATAGAAATCTCGAGGTCAGATCTTCCTGTTTCTGGCGGCAGGCCTCGTGTAGTTTCTTGTGTGCTGATTCTATAGACTCGAGATTGGGCGCAATTTGAGTTAGATTGTAAACTTTTAACGGTTTCACGGCTTTCGACAGAGTATCGATGACTCGTTGTTGCTGATCGGACGATGCACAACGGATAACAAAATTGCGACGGTATTCTATGGGACAACAATAACTTATTATGGGCACTCGATGGTCTTTGATAACAGTTGACATGGTATCCATGAGTGTGACATCTTTCAAGTCCTTTGGGACGATAAATGATCTGGGAAGGCTGTTGCATAGTTGAAAAGATTCATTGCACTGGGATATGCGCGTGATGGCATTATTCATCTTTACATCACGGCCTGGACAATCGATTGGTTGCTCTTGGAAGCTCTCAATTTGGTCCAGCCAATGGGCTTCTATTCTGTACCAATCCCTCGGGTAGTTGAATCGATATTTCTTGGAAAGGGCTTGCCAGAGGATCGGGGTGGCCGAGACACTAGAGCTAATAAGTTGTATTTCATTCTTACTATTGCTGTTATTTTTGAAATATGTACCCAGAGATGTCTGCCTTTTGAGCGACTTCCTAAAGGCTTTCTTCATGTTGATGATGACCACTAGATCTTAGAGGTCCATAAATGGGCTTATCAATATGAGGACGGTTGTTGCTGGATTAAGTCTGTCTGCATGTAATAAGTTGGAAGTGTTAGTGTCTCTCTTTAGGGAAGGCACAGGTGTTTCTTGCTGGCCTGATAGGTTCCATTGTTGAGATATGACAAGTTTTTGCCAACTTCGGGCTAGCGCACGCCGAGTCGGATTGACCTGCACCGGGGATCTGCGAACACTCGAAGTTAGACAGCTGCCGTGCGTTGGCAATAATACACACAGACACACACACAGATACACTCGCACAGACAGATGAAGTGTATCTCATTGCTGGCCCAGAGGATCTCGGGTTCGCCGACTAGTTAGCGTATATTAATTGATACCTGACACGCATCGCGTTACGTAATCTCAGCCGCTCGTCATCGTCGCCAACACTAACAAGCAACTCACCTGGACACCTGAAACACTCTCTAACAGGTTAGCAGATCAGACTATTGATCCACGAACAAAGTTCTGGTCCGTATAACAAGGAGTAAACAATCTAACCAGCGGTACAAGAGAGAGAGAGAGAGGAACGAGATATGGAGGGAAAAGTTGCGTTGATCACAGGCTCGAGTGCTGGCATCGGGCGCGCCATAGCGCTGAGTCTTGCCCGTCTCGGCTGTCGACTTGTGATTCACGGCACCAACTCGGAGCGTATCCAACAAGTGACAGACGAATGCGCCAAAGAGTCACCTCAAGGCCACCAGGTGAGTGTTAGTGGATCGAATAGTGGCCTCAATCATCCCCACGCGTATCTCAACAGGAGCTGTATGTAGTCGAAAGCTAACTCTCACTCTGAAACTCCAACTACCACGCTTGTAGCCTGTTAGCGTGGTCGGTGACTTCGACTCGGACACGCTCGGAACCTGCGAGTCGCTGATCAGGAAGACAACAGACATTTACAAGCAGCTCGACATCCTGGTGAACAACGCGGGCTTCTTCCAGCCATCAAACTTCACCGACTCCAACGCCTTCGAGTGCTTCGAGCAGATGATGCGCATCAACCTGAACTCGGCGGTGAAGCTGACCCACCTGGCGGCGCCTCTGTTGCGCCAATCGCGCGGCTGTGTGGTCAACATTTCGTCGAACTTGCATGCCAAGTGCATAGGCGGCGGCTTCGCCTACTGCACTGCCAAGGCGGCACTGACCATGTTCACCAAGACAGTGGCGGTCGACCTGGCGCCCGAGGTGCGCGTCAACTCGGTGTCGCCGGGTCCAGTGGCCTCACTGATGTCGACCCGGCGCGGAATGGATGTGCAGAGCTATAGGGACCACCTGGGCCATGTATGTCTCACGGGACGTGTGGGTGAACCTGATGAGGTTGCACGCGTGGTTGTCTTTCTGGCGTCGCCCGAATCGGCCTACATCACGGGTTCGGATTTCATCATTGACGGCGGCAGCACCATTAAGCCTGATGCAAAAATTGACACGACGGTCATTAAGTGAGCAAGCTAATGCTGGCCGCTTGGCGACACGAACAATCTATGATCTCTTTGCTAATGCATAACAGCGCCCCACTTGACTCTCTTCTTCTTTATTGTCATGTTTTTTCCATAAGTTCTGTGTCTGTTTTGCGAAATTGTGTCTCGGTCATGTTAAAGCTGGTCATCCTGTTGGTAGCGTTGCCAGGGCATGCGTTCAACAAATGTTTGCGAAAATGTGAGGCGGGCAGCCAATCTTGCAGCAGTCGCTCGCCAATTTGGCAGGCGAATAGTCGTTCTTGGACGACGCCGAGGAAGACGATGAGGAAGGCGATGAGGACGGCGACGGGGACGACGACGACGACCACGGTGACGAGGAAGAAGAACGCGTAATCCTCATGTTGCCTTGTCGGTCTAGTCTGACGTCGGAGTTCTTGGTGCGCTTGTAGAGCATACAGACGCGACTTGTCACTGTCTTGACCTCTCTTGTGTCGCAGACGCGCATCAGCACGGGCCCAGCGTAGCTCAAGTGCTGAGAGAGTTGAATAATCAGGATCGCTTGGATGACTAGAAGAGTCATGAAACTGAGTGATGTTTGACGCACTCTGATGGCTACCATTTTCGCCTCAAGCGACTCCTGTGGGCGCCGCTAGGTCGGGATGATTTACTAGGATCCGGCCTCTCCGAGTGAAGGCGCACAACTGGCACTGTGATTGCTTGAGTGTTTCTGCGTGAATCTCCGTCCTGAGGCCTTGTTGACTGAGCTCGCCAAGGTGTCTAGTCTGCGCCAACTTCAGCGAGCGACTGAAGCTGGAAAGGGGCAAACTAGAGAGAGAGATAGTGAGTGAGCGAGGAAGTTTGATAGGCCCACTTGTGCGCCGCAACGTTGCCCTACTCCAACGACTGGAAGCACCTAGGATTCTTACAGGTCGCTCGACCGCGCGTACACTCAGTAGAGCGCTCGATAATGCAATGAGCGAGTGTCAGAGGCTCTCGATCAATGAGCCGATGTCGTAGATCATTCGTGCGGTAGGCTTTAGCTAGTGAGGGAGCGAGCCCGCACATTCAGACCTCAGGTGTTGAGCATCTGGCCACCCCTTGGGCCAATTCCTGGCGCCCATTCCCATATATCCCATATGCCTCGATGGCCTGCAATCTAGCACTCTGCTCAGATTTAGCCGCCAGCTAGCACAGAGATTTTTTCGAAGCTCAATCAGGGCCGCAAGGTATACATGCGACCTGATTACGTGCAGAGCTTGAGTCAGATAGCATGAGTAATAGAGCCTGTAACGGCAGCACGACTGCCTCGTGTCTACAGCATGACGGTCCCGCGGACACACCTGGAACATTAACCAATATGTTCAACGAGCCAACCACGGACTCGATCATGCAGGCACCAGCATGCACAAAATATGATTGATTACATAAGCGCAAGCCTCTCGTAGTGCGAGCCTCAAGTCGTAGAGAGCGCACAAGCTTTGAATGTGTCCGCTCAGCTAACCGTAATACATAATCTGTGGCAAGCCGTCAAGAGATTTTGAGTGGATAATTGATACAAAGCTACGTAACGTAGAATTTTGTAGTTCAGTCCACGAAGTAAACCAGGGGGGCACCTTGATAGCTTCGTGCTGCGGCATTTGATTTGTCCTAGGGCATGCCATAAGCGTAGGCGCTGCACGGATCAAAACGTACAGGTAGCATGCTTCTTCCAAGAAAATTTCTCCCATGATAATTCCTTTTCATACAACAGATCGCTTCCAGCTGTTTCTATCTCTTTTTGTCACCGCCAAAAATGCCAACTTATGAGCCAAATTTCGAAGATCCGAACTTTGATGTTATTGATTGCATCAACAAACAGTTCCCAAACGAGCAATCGCTCGCCACCATAGAGGAACATATTGCAAGTGTCCGCGAAAAGATCCGCCAACATGATGATGAAATCGGGGCCGCTGTCCGAAGCCAGACGATCATCGAACGAGATGGTCGGGACGAACTGGTCAAAGCCACCACTATTATCGGAGAGCTAATGCAAAGAATCAACGATATGAAGAGTCAGGCCAGGAAAAGCGAACAGACCGTCAATGAAATAACTTGCGATATCAAGCAGCTGGACAATGCCAAGAAAAATCTCACGTCAGCTGTTACCATGCTTAACAATCTGCACATACTCGTTGAGAGTGTTGAGAAGCTCAAAGAGATATACAACAAAAACGAGTATCGCCAGATGGCATCCATATTGGCCGGCATACTAGATGTCATGAAGCAATTCTCCAACTACACAGATATACCGCAAATAAACCACCTTTCCAATGAGATCGACCAGCTCTGTGATAACATATCCGACAGGATTAATCTCGACTTCAAGCGAGTATTTGAAGTCCCCACAGCGAAAATATCCATCAATAAGGAAGATATCAAGCAGATCGCCGAGGCGTGTCTAGTCGTATCTTTACTCGGCGAGGAGACGCGAGAAAATCTCATCAATTGGTTCCTCAATCTGCAGTTGGCGGAATACAGTGCCTTGTTTAAAGATTCACAACTGAGCATGAGTTCACTCAACGGCGTCGATAAGAGATTCTCCTGGCTCAAGAAACATTTACTGACCTTTGAAGAAAAATATGGATTCATATTTCCTCCACCATGGCAGATGAGTCTACGGATGGCGAAAGAGTTTTGTCGACTCACTCGTGATAGCTTAGTCAAAATAATGACTGCTAATCCGAATGAAGTCAATCTGAATTCTTATACATTTGCCATGACGAAGACAACAGCTTTTGAGTCCCTACTCGGTAAGAGATTCGATACAGAGACCTTCGATTCATTCGACGGCATTATATCGAGCTGCTTCGAACCCTATTCGCATGTTTTCATCAAGGCACAGGAGTTAGCTATCCAAAAACTTTTTCAACAATTCACCGATGACCATCAGAAAATGGTGAAGGCGGCAACTAAGGACCAGCCTAGTGTGGTATTCCAGTCCAGCAATAAGCTCTTCCAGCAGTATAAAGAGAGTCTCGTCCAGTGTCTACTCTTAACCAACAAAATGCCCCTATCCGATTTGCACGAAGTATTCAAGAGATACCTGAGAGAGTACGCATTCAAGATTTTACAACTTCACCTCAGGATACCAAATTCCAATAGTGGATTGAGCAAAGTATCCTACGATGCGCCTAGCGGCAAAATGTTCTCTGTGGCTACTTATGGAGCAGCAGGATTGTTACAAAGCTTGCTTCGGGATGATGCTGGGCGTAACAAGATCGAGCCCAATCAAGTATGTTCTGTTATTCTGACTGCCGACTATTGTTTGGAGACCACCCAACAACTAGAGAAGAAGCTCAAAGATCGCATCAGTCCAGATCTTGTCTCTCGTATAGATTTCAGATCGGAGTCAGATATTTTTACAGAATTGATTAATGGTTGCATACAACTATTGATTCAGCACATAGAAATTAATTGCGATATCGCATTCTCATCCATGGTCAAGACACAATGGTCGTCCGTGGAGACCCCAGTGAAGCACAGCCAATTCGTTGATGATATAACGAATTGCTTGCAAGCTCAGATTCCCGTTATTAGAAACAATCTCAGAGAGGGGCGAAAGTACTTCCTACAGTTATCGAACAAATTTATTACGATTTTCACGCACAAATACATGACAAATATATTCAGATGCAAGCTCCTTAGTCAAGGAGGCGCAGAACAGCTATTACTTGATACCGATACGTTGAAAAAGTTCCTTATCAATCTGCCGTGCATCGAGTCTGATATAAAGACAGCTCCTGCAAGTTACACTAAAGCCGCACTTAAAGGTTTCACGAAAGCCGAAATGGTTCTCAAAGTAGTACTCGTGCCGCA
Organism: Boswellia sacra; assembly: GCA_013180625.2. Lineage (NCBI taxonomy): Eukaryota > Viridiplantae > Streptophyta > Magnoliopsida > Sapindales > Burseraceae > Boswellia > Boswellia sacra. Next base: position 22,882 of record SNVD02011255.1, read on the forward strand.
CACATCTACGGCTGGTTTTATTGAAAATTACTTCAAGCTATTGCCTGAGTCTAATACAGTCGAATTCCAGAGGATACTTGAAGTCAAGGGTCTGAAGAAGAGCGAGATATCACAACTTATAGAAGCTTACAATAAATACAACGCAGAAAGAGACGATGGGTAGACTGCCTATTCGTCGATGGATAATCAAATGGAGTTCATGGTTGGAGATGCCGTTTAGTTGTCCTCTCATGAGAATAGATCATCATCATATGACACAACTTCTCTGGGATCGGCAACTTCTTGTCGCTTAGCTACATTGACAGTTTGAGGTATCTTCCTTTTGAATTCTGACTTTTTGTTTGATTGAATCATCGGGAGTTGACCAGTTTTTTTGAGTTTCTCGATAACTTTCTTGGCATCCTTCACTTCGAGAGGCTTGTTATTTGTTGGAGTCACAACCTCTGGTTCTGGATTATTGGCTTTATCGAGCGCCTTTTGCTTCTTAGCCAATTTCTCGTACTTCTTCAAGAGCACCTCTTCTTCGTGAGTCAGGGAAGATGGGAAGCTAATGAACACCATAGTTGTCGTAGTTGAATCGATCGATCGTCTTCTGTACTCTAAGGACGGATTCGACGTAATTATTCAGACTTGTTCGCAGCTTAAAAAGATCCTCACAATCTATCTGCACATTTAGATTATTGCCTTCGACGTGTATATTACGGTTGATCAGGTCGGGGTTTGGCACTTCGTCTGCGTCTATTGAGTTCCTTGCTACAATTGCCAGTTGACTACTCTGGAACGGAACACTCAAACTGACAGTGCATCTTGGTGCCATGGCCGATTGATATAGACAGGTAGATAATAGATAGCAGGGTCGGATCGCGATGAATAGACTGGTTTTCTCGAAAGCACGAGCTGGTGGTCGCAGATTGAAGAAGGGGGCGCATCTTGAAGCTCTGGACATCATACATGCATTTTAAGGGGGTGGGCATCTGCGCGCATCGCTTGTTTTTTATCTCAAGGTTCGTGCTTGTCACGAAGCATTGGATGTTTGCGCGTACTTTGTCTGCGGAGGCGTAAAAAGTTCGATAAACATCCGACATTCATTCGATTCGCACAATAGAATTCAGACTCACAAAACGATACATTTCGAACTACTTTCAACTGAAACCTTCTCATAAGATCAAGATGTTCGACTCCAAGGTGATTTTCGTTTTGTTGCTGACCTGTGTGCTGGCTGTTGCTCAAGATCAATTACAGGCTACGTCTAACGGTCAGTTGTCAGCCGGAATATGCAACGCCACCACAACCAAACCGACACCTGCGACTAAGACCTACCATTATGCAAACTGCATCGTAGCGAAGTTCGCCGCCTACTTAACCATCGGAGAGGGAAAATACATTGAATTGAATGATGGGATCGTTGACACAAACAGAAGTCACTGTGATAACAGCACTGCTCCGACACTCACGGACCCCATCCTGGTTTTCAATTTCACTTGTGGACAACTCGAGTTCGAGATGGCAAAGAACAACTCAAAGATCTACGTAAAATCTATCAACGGATACTACAATATTACGATGAGCAATCAGACCGTTCAGCATAGTTTCACTAACTCCACACCATTGTTCGAAACTAGTGAGTCGGGCCACTACTATAAGTGTAACACAGAGCAGGCAGTCAATATGACACCAGTTAATCAGCCCCCGCAGAGCACATCAGGAATCCAGTTACTGCTCAGCAACTTTGCTTATGAAGCTTTCCGCACCGTTTCAGGAACTGACTTCTATGGCATACCTGAGGAATGTGCACTAGATGCTGGCCAAGTAAGTGATCTGGTCCGCATCGGAGTTGGTATCTGTTTAGTTGCCTTGGTAGTAATTGTGTTGATTGCATACTTTGTGGGTCGTAGAAGGTGGTCAGAGCGAAGCTCTTACGAGTCTGTTTAACGGATGAGATATCAAAGTGTGAGGACAAAATTGACCTCAATAAATATCATGCCTTCCAACTCTGAAAGAGAATAGTTTCACACTTTTTAAACTCAGTCAAGTCAATCTCTTTGGCGCTCACATCCTAACCCCCTCAAACGACGAGCACCTGTCGCAGATATAGTCCTTCATGGTTGGATTCAATGATTCTTCTCATGCGCGTGAATAGAGTTGGACACTTAAACAAATAGACAGATCAAAACTGACCTCTAAGTTTGGTCTTTCCTTTGTCACAGATTCTATATAATAGTCATGACTAGTACGTCATTGTCAAGGTTTTATCTTAAACGCCCCAGTGAGATGAGATGGAACCTATCTGAGTCAAATAAAATGTCGGATATATATGGCTTCACTCTTCTTTACTTCTATCAATACATTAGAAACTTCAAGTTATGTACTATGTCTCGATGCAAGAATATGAATTAATCTAGTGCAAATTACAAGCTTAATTATGAGCTTAACCAACAGGCTATTGACTCTCCATTTGATCAATCAAAGAGACTTTCAGACGCACATCTTCTGACACGAATCATCCCGGACGATCCTAGGACAGTCTTGGTACATATTTCACTTTCAATTCGATGATAGTTGTAATCTAAACCGAGAGGTAGATCGGTTCAACCTCGGCACAATCTACCAAGCTGTTGTAAGAATCAATCTTCATTTCCGGCAGCTCTGCTCCGACATCAAGGCATTAACGAGATTGAAAGACAAATATCTAGTGCAACAAATAAACTCTGAGACCAACGACCTGCCAAAGTCTCCAGGGTATCTTTAGTTTTCAAAACCTAGCTTATGAGTTAGACATGAAGATTCGACCGAAGAAAAGTCTCGATTGAACAACTGTCCAGTTTCTAGTTGTTTGCTGTTTCTGTCAACTTTATCTAATTACGTTTGCGCGAATGCGAACGCGAATCGTAAGCCCGAGAGTCGTAGGATCGGCCACCCATGTGCGATTTCGACATATCGTTCGACTGCAATTCTGGCATAGTCCTTGTCGGTAACATAGGTGCTCGAATTGGTGGCATCATGTTGGGTGGGGGAAAGCGAAGCATTTCGATGGATGGTGGCGCTGTTGGTATCGGAGGTTGCTGTGTGTAATACCCGGGTGTAGGCTTTTGGGCGGCTTCTGGATTTCCTGGAGTCACTGTGCCCGCTTGATTCATATTCGGGAAAGTCTTCAAAAACTCAGACAGTCTTCGATCTAGACTGCTTCTATTCTCGTTGTAGTTATCGCTAGGCAGGGGAATATCGTGATCAGAGCTGCGGATTGATGAAGACTGAGAAGCTGCAGGTGAAGTTACCGGAAAATGGTGGGGTAACGCTAGCATTGGTGGTGCCTGATGGATCGACGGATTCATCTGTTGTTGCGGTATCGTTGGAATTTGGCTCGGGATTCGGGCTGGGATCGTTTGCATCGACACAGTGTTACTGTCGATGGCCGTAGCAGATGATATTTGAACAGACTGTGGTGGTGGTAAGGGAGGGGTTGTGGATCTCTCCAACTTGATGCTGATGGATTTTAGATCTATAGTTTCGGGTATGTAACTCTTGACTGTTTGATATACTTGCTTCCCCTGATGCAAGCGATTGTCATGGTAGGTTTTGGACTCTTCCAACATCTTGATGAGATCTTTTCTGTGTGATATTTCGTTTTCTTTTGCTCGTATCAGTGTTTGGAGCGTTCTAGAAGCGGCTTCATAGTTGTCTAACAACTGGTCGCGACGCAAATGTTTGATGCTGGCGTCGGGTTGCACGTTCGCCATGGTAGACTCGTAGACTTTGAAAATATCCATCTTCAAGTTGCGCTTAGTATGTCTGAAAGGTGATACAATGTGGTTTCAACTGGGAGATCCCTGATAAGATTGAAGCTGGACCGACAGAATAAGAATTGGTGTCAAGTTGCTAGTAGAGGACAGCCTGCTTATAGAGCACTAAACACAGCTGTTTCTTGTTAGTTTTGTTCTTGTTGTTGATTGATCTCAATGATAAGGTAGATGAACATACGAGTGCTTTCTATCATGCTTCCGTTCCCGCCACGACATAGGTTAATTTATTGAGAATTTTGGTTCGGAAGACAGTTTCAGAATAAAATAGATTGAAATCCCGATACATCGAGGGAGTGTTGACTAAAATTCACTGCGAACAGGACGCACATGCGAGAAATGTGGTCACGGTGATGGTGAAAGCTGGCGTTGAATTTGACCAATGGATTCCAACGCAGCGCAATCCAACCCATGCCGACGTGTTGTTGACAGAGAATCTTAGCAGTATCATAGATGTCATCGTCCAATATAGATCTAACACACCTATCATGCTTATGGGTCTGTGGAAAGATTAGCTTGATACTGTTACATACCTAAGAGATGCTATCTCGGGGAGCTAGAGAAAGAGAACAATCCTCAAATGATGAACCTCCGGCAGAGCAGACGGAGACAAAGTCTACCGACCAAACCATGTCAAAAAACCAGCTCAAGAAGCTTGCCAAGAAGCAACGAATGCTGGCAAACCGTCCTGAAAAGAGACGACTAGAGAAAGAGAAGAAGCGACAGAAAAAACTTATCATGCAACAAAAGCGTGCCAACGGTGAACTACTGATACCCTTTCCGAAGTCAAAAGTGACAACTATGACAGAGTCCTCGAACAAGTTTAAGGTTGTCATCGATATGGACTTCGAACAATATATGACAGATGACGAGATTGCTAAAGCTGCTAAACAAGTAGCTCGGATCTATGCCATTAACAGAAAAGCGGAGAGACCTTGTCAGCTCTATATCTGCTCCCTGAGGGGAAAAATACGCGAAAGATTTGGTGTGACTTGTACCGGGTATACCAACTGGGACGTGAATATTTCAGAGTGCGACTACCTAGATTTGTTATCACTTGACTCAGCGGCGGGTATCAAAGATACTCAATCTTGCAATGATCAAAAAGTCGACAAGCAGAATTTCTTGTATCTCACAGGCGACTCCGCTGAGAATCTCCCGGAAGTTGAAGAGTTGGTTAAAGATCAATGTCGAATATTTGTTATCGGAGGGCTCGTAGACCACAATCGGCATAAGAACCTTTGTTTAAGTAGGGCACAGGAGCGCAATGTCAAGACTGCTAAGCTTCCAATTGATAATCACCTAAAACTGTGCGACCGCGCGATACTCTCAACAGTGACAGTCTTCGAAATTATGATAAAAGTTTTGGGATCACAGACACCCTGGAAGGAGGCACTTCTCGAATCGATACCTGGTCGCAAGATCCGAAAAGAGAAAGTAGCTGAGGATACTATACCACCTGACATTTGATCTCCCGTGTGACAGTAATCTCAGTTTGAAGTCTTTCTTTCTAGTTCAAGGATCATGGGAGTATCTTATTACTAAGTCTCATCTGACCTAAACTACGGGTGATTAGATTGATTAGATCTGGATTGTGATATAATTTATTTAGGTGAATATATATCAAAGTTCTGCCTTAGCACGTGACGGTTGTCTGAACTCTCACTAAAGCCTAGACTGATCCTGTGCTTTGAATGTAGACTGCATCCTCTGCCATCTGTTCTGGAGTTCCATCATAGTTTTGTCTTCCATCTTCTCGAAGAAAAGAGTGTCAGATATTTCCAAAGTATCTTCGTCCATAGGTGCCGTGTGGAAGAAAATGGATGGCGGCGTCGGCAGATGAGAGGGCGGTGTTTTGTAAGGAGTCTGATTTAATCTCTTGGTGAGTTGCGGTGTTCTAACGAAGTGACTGCTCCTAGGTGTGATTACAGGGTGCGTGTTAGATGTAACACGGGTGGGAGACTCTGTAACTGGTGATGTGGAGGGTGATGATATCGATAAAGACGAAGATGAGATCGAAGATTGCTGAGAGTTTGTTTGCTGAGAGTTCGTTTGCTGGGAGCTGCCTGTAACCGACGATGATGAGCAAGGAGATGATAAGGAGTTAGGCGTGCTAGTTCTCAAGACATTTGACGCAGGTCTCTTGGATGTAGACAAGTTTGTGATGTTTCGGAGGCTCTGTTTAGCCTCTAAACGTTGTTGTTGCAAGATCAACTCTTGCACCTGTTTGGCATGCTCAGCAGCCTCTAGTCGCCTCTGTTCGCGACAGAACTCAATTTCCCTCTTTAATCTGGCAATCTCATCCTCTTTTTCCTGCATGAACTTTGCAGCGTTATGGCTCATGCCGTATTGCCTGGACATGTGATTTTGAGCTTGTTTCACAGAGTCCAGTTTCGCTGTGAGTTTTTGGATCTCTTCCTTCATTGATTGGTGAAGGAGCCATTCTGGCCGCTGGTTAGGTGGTTTTTCTTCTCGCTCAAACCTAATGTGATTGCGGGTTTGATGAGCGTTGCAGATGTTGTTGTCGCTAATATAACCATTATCTTTGACATACTTAACATGAAACGGGGTGGTAAAAGATGAGGGTTTGGAGTGTGTTCGAGTTTGTTGCACGACTGTCGGTGGCGGAACTCTTTTGATGACGCTCGTTTTAGGACAGGTCACCCTCTGAGGAGGTGGCCTATGTAATTGTTCGACACACCTACGCCTGGGTGCCATGTCACTATACAGGTCATAGCAAATAACCGGAGGCTTTGGTGGGGGCGCCATGGTGGTCGAATCAGATTATACAGTATCAATGTTTATGGTAGCGGTCCGCCGGTAGAGCAGTGTATAGAAGACCGCCAAAATCAGGGGTCAGAATATTGGGATTGGATAATATTCGCTCTGAGCATGTCTATAGTGCGGGCCTCGTGCAGATGAAATGCAGTTAGATGATATTCCCTAGTTTCAGGGACTGACTTTGTTTGGTTTGCTCGAAAGCGAATCAAAAAAACGGTTATAATTTGTGTCTCTGAAGAGCGCTCGCAGCAGGCTCTGCGGGCAACCGGTTGGCTATCTCTTAGCAACCGACACGCGCAATACGGGGGCGCACCGGCGCTGCAGACTCTGGGGCGCGTACATTCAAAAACCTGCAGATATGCAATTCGGCGGTAGCACTAAACTTTGTGACAGGAAATTGTTTGGGCCAGCAAGTATGTAAGTTTGAAATGCTCTTATCTAGCAGAGAAATGATCGATGAACTAAACCTAGAGTCTAGAGATGAAGGCTGGCTCCCCTTCCGACTTGGATTGGTTGTGGAGATTTAGTTCTAGTATGCGTAACCAACTTTCATATCCTTTTTCGACCATTGCTCATACTGAGACTCTATGATGAGTTGCTCGACCAGTGAGCCTGAGGTCATGGGACTTTCGGATTCTATGGCGCTCGCCAGTTCTGGATACAATCGATTCATGACGCCACAAAATTCTTTGGGATGTAATGCGATCATTTGGAAGGCACTCTTAAACATCGTCTCACTTTTACCGTGCGTAACTTGCAATAGATTTCGCCATGCCCACAGAGTTCGCTTGTCTGTTTCTAAGATATCCAGAGCTCGCTCAATAAGTTCCAGTTTTGCGCGGAACTTGGTCCACCTTGATTCACCCACGCATCCTACCGAGTATCCTTTCTCGGTTATTCTGCGATCAGCATTGTCAGGTCTCAGGTGTAATCGATTCTCCACGCGACTAGTGAACATGCGGTAAGGTTCATGTACACCTTTGGTGATAAGATCATCAACGAGCACACCTATGTACGCATCTTCTCTTGTCAGTGTGAATGCAGGTGCTTCCTTTGCACAGTTTGCCGCATTGATACCAGCAATGATACCCTGCGCGGCGGCTTCTTCATAGCCGGTAGTCCCATTTATCTGGCCTGCCAGGAAGAGGCCGCTGACCTTCTTGGTCTCGAGCGTACGATTGAGCTCGCGGGGATCAACATAATCATATTCAACACCGTAACCTGGACGTAGCATACGGGCTTTCTCAAGTCCAACTATAGCCTTGATGAGTCGCTCTTGAGCCTCAGCTGGCAGAGTGCACGAGATGCCGTTCGGATAGATGACATCACCGTCGAATGTCTCCTGCTCCAACCAGACCTGATGAGTTTTGTCTCTGAACTTGAGAACTTTGGTTTCTATAGATGGACAGTGACGAGGTCCTGTTATGCCTTGGGTTACATGGATATTGTGATCCAAATTAGCCAAAACTATTTTCTCCACCTCAGGGGTTGTGCGGGTAAGCCAGGTAACGAGTTGATCTTGAGGCCGTATCCAGACTTGATGATTCATGGTTGAGAATGGCAAGGGTGGATCGTCCGCGAGATGTACCTCAGTTTTTGAGTAGTCTATAGTTTTGGGGTCAATTCTTGGCGGAGTGCCAGTTTTGAGTCGACCGAGTTTAAACTTGAGTCGCTCCATCGTTTCGGCCAGTTTGATCGTTGGCGCATCCCCGAGGCGGCCCGCTGGTCTACTCACGGCGCCAATGTTTATCTGACCTCTGAGAAAGGTTCCTGTAGTTATCACAGTAGCTTTTGATTCTATCACATTACCTAGATTGTCGACAATCCCTTTGCAGACTAGTCCTCTGCACGGATCGTTCTCAACGATGAGATCTTCAACTGAGGCCTCTTTGACGTCCAGCTTAGGTGTCGCGTCAAGTTCTTGTTGCAAGTGCCTCTTGTAAAGATTCCTATCAATCTGAGCTCGATGTCCCCATACTGCAGCCCCTTTAGACCGGTTGAGGACCTTGTAATGAGTCCCGGAGAGGTCACAGATGCGAGGGCAGAGCCCATCGAGCGCGTCGATTTCTCTCATCAGATGACCTTTACCGATGCCGCCGAAGGATGGATTGCAAGACATCTCACCGATGGTCGCACGGCGTTGCGTAACTAGAAGGGTGCGGCAAGACATGCGGGCGGCAGCGGCACAAGCCTCGGTGCCTGCATGGCCTCCTCCGATGACTATCACATCATAGAAAAGTTTTCCTGCATTGCCGGTGAGAGTGCTTGCGGACTTCATTCCCCAGACTACTCCTTGATTGATAAAACCTTTGAAATCAATCAAGTCGGTGAGCCTTGCTACAGCGAATCAGAATAAACAAAAACACTATAACTGATTGGGCTTCTCGTCAAACACGCGGCAGCCTGGCGCACGCGGTTCGCACCATCTTCTTGAGAGCGCTTGTTGGTAACATTGGCGCGCAAAACCGCAACAATACGATGCCTGCAGCATCAACTAACTCTCTTCTCCGTGTAAGTTTAACTACCTAAGAGCGAATGATACACTTACTAAACTAATAATGGAAGACTCAAGCACTCTCTTGTCCGGGACGGATCCGCAGACAGATACTATCAGTGAAAGCGTTGAAGCTGGCCTTAAAACCCCCGAAATCCAAACTAGCGAGGACATCGGCAAGAGCTCAATGACAATCTTCGAGGACGACTATATTGTTGGGCAAGTTCTCGAAGCTGTAATGAGTAACCCAGAACTAAACTCAACCATTCCCGACTTTACCAGAGAACTTAGCACCGATCAGATGCCATCAGTTGCGCCTACAACATATGGATATAATAATGTGGATACTGGAATTCCATCCACCGAAGAGCAAGATCCCAAGACCACCGAAAAAATTCCATCAGATCAAGATGATGTCATGATGGACATAGAAGAAGAGCAACAACATGAACGAGAACAAGAACAAGAACATGGATATGGACGTGAACAAAACGGAGAAGGAAAACAAGAACAAGAACAAGAAACGGAACAAAAACAAGATCAACAACAAGTAGACAAACTTAGCGAGTTGCCAGAGTTGATCGCTGAACAGGATCAAAATGAGAATGTCAAATCTGCGGATGAAGCGGCGCAAACTGAGGACTATGTGATAGAACGTGTGGTTGACAAGAAGCTCAACAATGAAGGAAAACCTCTCTGGTTGGTCAAGTGGCAAAGTTGGTCGGCCAAGCACAACACTTGGGAACCTCTCGAACATTTAGCTCAATGTGATAACCTGGTGCAAGACTTCGAGATCACGCGGGCAAAAGTGATGGCTGAGAGATATGACGATGACAATGTCAAAATCAGCGGGGATAGTTCAGGTCAAATGAAAAGAAGACCTATGTCATCGAAGCACAAAGATTACGAAATACATGACATTATGGGCCTGACAATGGTTGGCAAAGAAAGATATTTTCTGGTTACTATCGCCAATAGCACCAGAAAGGGGTTCATACGCGAGTCTCTAGCAAATCGCGTGATCCCCAGCAAGGTGATAGATTTTTACATCAAGAACATACAATGGAAGTCCGTGACTAGCCCCGATGTTAAAGGTATCCTTTGATGTACAAACATATATATAGATATCTATATATTTATGGCCATTCAGCCAATCTCCATACTTCGAATATCTCATATAACACAAAGCTATAGTCTGGGAGATATTTGATTATAGATCATGTTAGACGTAATAAAGGTTTTTAATTAGTGTCCACTTCAACATGGTGACTGGAAGATGTATATCTTAGTAGTGGCCAGACGCATGGGGTCGTGTGTAGATTTGCGCGGGCAGCGGCACCGATACTGGCGAGTAGCTTGGCGGTGCAGGCGGTGGCGGGGGTGAATAGAAAGAGTCGATGTTGGTACTGGCAGGATGACTGGCGCCCTTGACGCCTGGTTCGTTGGTTTTTATGTTAGCCCGGAAGCCGTCCTTGTCGGCCACATAGGTCACCTCGCGATAAATTCCGTTCTTGTCCCGATAACCGTAGCTTCCATGGACTTCTTGAGGATGACTACTACGTTCTTGCTTCCATTGCTTGTTGCCGTAGTTATCTTCAACGTCGTACCCGTAGTTGTACGGATCAAAATGATATGAATATGGCTCGCTAGGCGGGATATGGCTGCATGAAGTGCGATGGACGACGGTCACGATGATCGTCAAGGCGATGAGATGGGAGAAAAAATGGAATCTTGGATATTGGAGCATCTTGAAAACTAATCTCATGGACCTGTTGCTACACGTCGGTCTAAGATACGAAAGGTTTGCAAATGCTGCTGCAGTTTGCGACTGGATGAAGATCGCTGAATGGTCGTAGTTTTATACTGGGCAACTCCATCTCAAGTCTCTCAGCCTTACAGTTACGGCGGTTCATAAGCACCGATTGTTGAAAGTTCAAAGCCAAGAAATCAATCAAGCGAGTCGCCTAGCATCCGGAGTCTTAATCTGCCTACTCAGCGCGCATTGAAAATGGCCGATGAGCGCCTTGGCAGTGACATCTGCTAATCGATTGGGCAGTAATCAGTTGCGTGACCGCACCAGAGTCAGCCGCGTTAGAATTCATAAGAACATTTGAATGCTCTGACTACCACACAGTATGGCCATCAAATCATAGCCCACATCAAGCGCGGACCTCGATTTTCATTCTCGAAAGTGTTTCAGACAGAAATTCTAGTTTGTGCACAAGGCCAGGATCGTCTGGTCATTCCGGCCGGAAAGTTAACCACTTCAAAGCACTTCATTACTCATAACTCACTCCACCCAAAGAAGTAGCTAGAGTCATAATCGATGGCAAGTTATGATCGACAACCCGCACAGACCTCGTGTCTGGATCACGCGAATCTCATCATGCACACTGTATTCAGCAGTGTTTTGAGCCATCGCTGTGAGTCTGAACAATCTTGGACCTTGCTGAATTCTAGACTCAGCCAACCTGTTATTGTCGGTTGCGAATGCCGGCCCGTCAGAAAGTGCGAAGTCAGAGGTTTGAGCTTGATGATAATTGATAAAAATTATACTTTCTCATGATCTGATCCTCTTGTCGAGCAATTTTGTGTAATGTTCTGAGCGTCAAACACTAAAAGCTCTAGTTAAGTTAACGCATAGAACTTCCACAACAATCAAGAGTGGCGGCCCAAGTGCATCAGTTGGGATATCAGTTTTGTTTTCAGAACTGATTTATTTTAGTTGGTTTTCTGAAAGGTGTCTTCTACTGGGTCGCCTTGGTTTATGATTTGGATCTGTCCCATGTAACCTGGCCCCATTAAATTTAACATCTCCTGTATCTTTTGCTTCAATTCAATCTGCTCGTTGCGTAGATCCTCGATCGCTCTCACTAGTAGCCTAAGATTTGGTTGTGATGGTGGGCGACCCCTGACTGTAGACGTCAATCCCGACAGATCTCGTCTCTTCTTGGGGGTGATCTTGCTGAATGGTTGTCTATTCGTCATACCCGAAGACATGCGACTATTATCATTCATGGTATCTGTGGACATACTAGATGGATTAAATTTTTCTTCTGAGTTGTGGTTGTCAATGTTAGATGTTGTCGAGTTGTTGTTTGGCATAAAACTAGAGCTGTTGCCTGAAGATAATCTTTGGTTGTGAGTGCCTTGGCAATTTTTTAGATGTTTTACCAACCCCGTTGTGCCATAGGCATGCCCGTCGTACTTGAATACACTAAAACATTTTCCACAGGCAACAAAGTAGCGACATATCTTGACAGACGAAGGCCCGTCGGCCACGGTCTTGGTCTCAATCGATGGATTAGTAAAATCATCCGGAACTTGTATGGCCCCGAAGCTATTCCAAATTTCGCTGCTCAACCTTTTTCCTAACCTACTGGCGTCGGTCACTTTGGCATAACCCTCACGCAGCATATTACTCAGACAGTTGCCTTCGACTTTTATGGAACGTCTAGGCTTCTTGGGTGTTGTTGTGCCATTTGTAGAATCATTGTTTATGCTGGTGTTTGTGTTGTTAACGGTTGTGGATGGGTTGTTAGCTGTGGTGTTGTTGTTGCTGGTGGCATTATTGTCGGTTCCTGAATCATCAGCGGTGATGGAGTTGCTGGTGGTAGTGTTTGATGGCTTAGTCATCTCACTTGTTTTTTTGGTGGTGTCCGCTGTCGCAAGTCAAGTGAAGAATATAAAAGGGTCAAATTGCTCCAAGAGATGCAAGACTTTTAGCACGAGCAATCTCAAATGATTCCTGATGGAGAGCGACTCCAGGGTTGTGGAACGCGGATTATCTAGCGAGATAAGTATAAAATGATGAATAGATCATCATTTCGTTGGTGTAGATTTGTTTCGGAATTAGCGTTCGAGGATATTTTCGCTATCCCAGTGCATCAACTCGCGCGCCACTCGAGCGCTTTCGATAGCGCTAGAGCGTTGATCGGCTCGCACGCACTGGAAAAATTGCAGAGCAGCGAACGTGCATCCCCTCGGCCCCCAATGCAAACGACGTGATTGCGAGCTAGTCCTCGCTTAGGCACGAAAATTGATGCGGCAACTGAAAGTTGGTGCACGCCGCAGTTTACGGTGCAGAGGTTTCATGTATCTCTAGTGAGCGACCGTGCATCAGATCAGTCGATCCGGCGGAACTCTCACCTTGTCTTATAGCATAATTTCATACCTACCAGATCACATTGACATTGTTTACACTGGGGAGGGGAGCAAATAACAAATCGGTGCCACGATTTTGACAGCACCTGAGGCCCTCAATGTCAGATCTCGGTGGCAGACCAACCTCACTGGTCTGGATTGCGACATGTGGGTTATCAAAAGATCCCTGTTATGCAAGAATATACTATGTCCGGAGGTTTACTGCCAAACGGAATCTCAGGACAATCTAATGTTCTCTGCTTTCACAGAGTATATGGTTTTGCAGGTGAGGGCAAGCCTATCCTGAAATCGAAATCCTCCATATATATATTTTGCATGTTACTCAAGCATCAATGAGTACCATTGCCAAAAGCTGGTACCCGGCAAATTTCCAGTGAACGGATTTCGCTTGTGTCCATGATAGTATCTTCGAATGAGAAATGAGATTATACCTATCTTCTTAGTCTCAACATCCATAGTTAGGCTGTCTAATTGTTGCTTAGAGCTACGGACTAGGGTGAAAGAGGATTCACTGGAGGGCAACTTCTGCCCGCCAATAATGTCGCGAGTCCGCAACAATGAAAAACCACACACATACAAGTTATCCTATGAAGTTGATTTTCCGATCATGAGAGCATATCCACAATATTATGTATTTAGTCTCCATTCCCAAGAACTTTGAGATTTTGTTACGAGTATCCATTGTTATGCCGACAATGGATGCGGATCTAAAGACTATCAAGTCTTGGAATCTCGAAGGCTCGTAGAACGAGGCGAGGGTATCTCAGATTTTATTGATCATAGGCGCGCCCATGAGCTTAAAATCCGCGATCCCCGAGACTCAGCAAGGCCGTAAAACTCGAGAATCAACAGTATGGATCAGTCTAAACGTCCGGATTTACAGGCTTCCGACACACATTCAGCTTCCACATATTAAAAGTTTCCTCGATCCTGAGCACACGAGACGAAACAACGGCACACAGGCAGAGCCACAGAGAGTTTAGCTCAGATCGTAGGCGAGCGCCAAAATCAATCTGCAACACGAACAAGTTGGCTGCACTCCGACGGCGCCCAACTTCCGCGTTTGCATCTTTGTCGACGCGAAGGTGCTGATTACGAGCGCTTGCCGAAAGTCGCGCGGTGCAGACTGGCACCGATGATCCCCAGCTGGCGGAGCGCTTGGCAAACAGGCCGAGGGGTTTGCAGCTGAGCCGAGCGTGGAGGCGGCAAGGAGTAAGCGCGCCGCCCAGAAGTGCATCAGTGGCATCTCGGGCGGCCGCAGCGAGGCGAGCCCACCGGAAGCGAGCTCACTGGAGACGAGCGCGGGGCTGGTGCAATATGTTTGCTCTCTCACGTCCTGTGCAAATTTATATGAGAGCAATGGGGGCGGCTCGAGGCAAGTCGCGTGAGTCGCACGTAGACGCGTGTCAAGCGGACGTTTAGCGCTCGTGTTCAGGAGGCCCACCGACTCGATGGCCGGGCACCGAGCGCAGCTCCATTAGCGTCCCCGTGGTCTTCATCGTCATCGGCGTCGTTTGGATGCGACTCGGCGCCGGAGCGGGAACGCCTTTTATTTGTGCTGAGTGGAAATATGCACGAGCGAACGTGCTGGGGCCCGTTCGCCTAGCCGCCGGCCGACGAGTTACGAGCCAGAGAGCGATCGAGCGAACACTAGACCCCCGACGGCGATGGGTCGACAACGCCAACGATGCCGAGGACCACAGGCTAGCCACCCCGCCCGACTGGCGATCCAATTTTGCCACTCGGCCTGCTCACTTGTCAGGCCAATTTACAACCGGGAGCGGCGCTGGCTCAGATGCCCGCTTGAGCGAAATTGTGCGCTCTCGCGCTCACGAACTCGCCTCTAAATTGGTCGCCGCCCGTACACGAGGGTGCCAGCGACTCAATTTTGCGAAAGTTTCGCCACCAGCGCCGATAGCTCGGCCTCGGTGGCGGCCGCCGCCGGGCCCATTCATCAGCAAAAGTGCGCGCGTGCTGAATTCCGGCGAACTTGCGGCCGCCGGAACTGGCGAGCTCTCGCTTGCTTCCTTGCCAATCATAACTCGCTCTCATAACTCGCGGCCGGACGTCTCGAGCTTGAGAGAGCGGGGCCGGTCATGGGAATCACGTCGCGAAGTCCAGAGCCGCTCATTGGTGGCCAACTCTTGCGTGGACTGCGCACGAGAGCCCAGCAGGCGCTCGCTCGTGGTCGCCTTTGGCGAGGCCTGCTCTTGCTCACTTTGGACAGTCGCTGCCGTCGCCGACGTCGGCCGGGTGAAGTCGGGCTCCGATGGGGAGCCGGCCGAAAACAATCCGCGGATATTGCCCTACCAGCCGGCAGCCAGTGTGGAGCAGCCTTAACGCCCGCCCGCCCGCCCGCCCGCCCGCCAGTCAGCCAGCTAGCCTGCCAGCCAGCCTGTCTGCCAGCCCGACAGGCAGACAGGCTGAGTTGAACGCACTCGAGCGAGCGCGCGAAGCCTCGCGGGGCAGATGCGCCCAGTCGCTAGGCGCCACTTGTGCGACGGCGCGGTCGTTGCTCTGCTCGTGGCGGCCGCCACTCGGCTCTGGACGAGCTAGCGTTGCGCTTGCGTCGAGGCTCGGCGGCACCATCGTCGAGCGACGGGCGCTAGCGGCAAACTAGCGAACTGGCGCCTACGACAAGTGGCCGGCTCGCCGCCAAGCCGCACGCGATCCGGCGGACTTGCGTGCCCTCCGGGCCGCTGGAACTGCGGAGTGCGGAAACAAAGTGTAATAGTTGAGGTGGGAAGCGCTCGCTAGCCCAGACTCCAGTGCTCTCCGCGTGGTCGTGGTCGTGGTCGTCGTTGTGCTAGTCGGCGTCGCCATCGCCATCGCCATCGCCATCGCGAACACCACCACCAAGACGCCAGCAACCAAAGCTTGGCCGGCCATGTACTCAGTAGTCGGCGTGCAGTATTGATTCTGGCCCACGCAAACGCCCATGAGCGCCTCCAAAGCCAGCGAGACGCCGCCAAGACTAGTGGGCTCGTGTTGGCCCGTTCGCTAGGCCGCTTGCTCGCTTCCTCGCCACCGCGTCTTCGTGCGTTTTATCAATTCTCACTCGCACGACAAATCCGATTTATTAGCGCGGCGCTCCTGCAACGACCAGTCGCTCACCAGTGTGCCTTCGAGTCACACTAAAGTATCGTCAGACTCGACCTTATGTCATTGGCAACTGAGAGCGAGCAAAGAGAGTGTTAAAGCGAGTTCGATAGGCAAGGGTGTGGGAGCTGTAGGTAAAGTCGGCCAAGTGTGAGCGTCAACAAGACAGCAAAACACACGAAAAGAACACCATGAAGACAGACAGAAAGACCTTCGGGTTGGATGTCTGTTAAAGGCCTCGATGGCTTTGTCGTGTGCCATCGAGGAACCACAGTCCTCCCTACTCCTGTGCCTCTACCCAATCGTTACACCCAAAAGAACTTATCATTCCGCTGTCCAGATGGCCAATATGAAAGTATTTGGACGGAGAACTTGATAAGTTTTTACGGCTTGTACGTCATCGATAGATTCTACGACACTCACACAAACCTACTACAACCACCACAAAATCATGCATAACTATTTAGTGTTCACCCTTTCCGTAGCTTGGTCACCCCCTTGCAGACAGATCGCACAACACGCGCGCCGACGCTAATAGAGCGAACATCTGAAGTAGCCTTGATGAATCACACGAGAGGGGTGGCCTATGTTAATCAGGAGACTTGTACATGAATGGGGTCCGCGAACATTCGTCCAGACAGCCGCCACTGTAGACGCTTACGTAACCTCCGCGAAGCGACTAGGCGCTCTCCAGGGCGCTATTGCTTTTTTGCGCACTACTGAATCACTGAGCGCGCGCGCTCCAAGGCCCCGCTGCTCTTCTGACGGCTTTCCTTTCGGATATAGTGATCGTCTTTGCAACTAGATCCCTTGTCCTCAGATCTCAAAGTACTACCATATACCATTGACGAACATTCAGACGCGTTCTGGGCGATGCTGAGTTAAATCAGAAAAGTTGAGACAATCTCTGCGTATCTAAGCGTAGAGTACAGGGTCTACCTCTAATCCCCTTGTTTGAAAGCTCACTCAAAAATATCGGACAAAATTGTCATCTTGTTTTATTACAATGTTCAACAGCATAACAACTAAACTAGCTATCCTATGGTCACGTTGTTTAGACTTAGACAAATCACAGATTGGTGGCGACATTAGACGCAGCCAAGGCAGCTTTTGTGAGGCAGCATCCTCAACTAAAATTGGTCGGCTCTTATTTTAGTCAAGTTTCTCATTGAGGACTGAGTGGATCTCTTTGGTTAACCCATCCAGATTGGGTCGATCGATATGGACCAAAGCCACGTGATATCCAAGTTTCCGCATCATTCGAATAAGCAGACGTTTATACCCGCATAGACGCTGCTTTGCATCGATGAAGTCAGTGTCACGAACGGCATAGACGAGACAAGCCCTCGAATTTTTCTTCACAGGTCTAGGCAACAAACTTTTCGGATCGTGACAGCCGGGTGCTCGAGTCCCTTTAGTTACAACTAAATCGCAATAGTTCTGATGTGAGAAGGTGTACTGAAAGCTGAACTCATATTCTGGATCGCTAAACTGAGTAGAGTCGGATACATGCTGAGCAATGGCTAGAAACTTGGCACTGTAGGGCTGAAGCTTTTTTGGTTTTCTTGCGCTATGCTCTGTACCAGTGAACCTATTGACAGTCAATAGGTCGCTCCGGTCGATAGTCTCTGAACACTGGTGCAGGAAATTAGAGACTCTCAACAAGCTGGTATTGTTCGCTTCCGTTGAATATGTCGTGTGGCATAAGAGGGCTGACTTTTCGAACTCCAGGACATCCTTCATTGACTGGATATTGGACTCTTCAGATAGGACTGATGTCGCGTAGCCCAGAAGTTTATGATTGTAGTATCCGAATACTGACAAGGCCCGTATAATTGGCAAGAGGTGGTAGTTTTGGTGGACGAGATCCTCCCGCGTCTCGTTTAGAATCGTTTGCACCAAGGCATCAAAGTCGCTCCACAATTTTTGGTCATACTGTAGATCCATGTAAGTCATGTTCGATAAACTTGTGAGAGCATATTGTATGTCTTTGATTCTGAACTCAGCGAGGCGCTGAAACAGGACAAATCGGAAGGCATCCAGCAGAACCGGGTCATAAATTCTATATGCCTCCATTAATTTTATAGTGTGAACGGCATTGTAAGGACTTGCAAACACAACATCGAGGGTGTTCTTGCGGTTCATAGATGCGAGCAGTTGAAGAAGTTGGTGCCGGGCCTCCTGTGCTCTGGAGTAACGGATGGATTTGATGATGGAGCAGTAGGCAGGCTGTTTGGGATCTATTAGCGGCAGATTCTGCGTAGTTCTTTCAATTAACTTAACGAGAATTCTTGGCTGTATGATTGTTCGCGTCTTGAAATAAGCCATGCTTATGATGGCGAGCTCCTCAATGTTTGCTTTGGTTAGTAGCTTGTAGATTCTTTCTTCAAACTTGTGCATAGCGAAGCCGGTAGACTTGTTGGCTATGATAAGGAACAGGAGGGCTAGGAGGGACTGATCAGAGAGGATTTGCTCAGGTGCACCGGCCAAGTAGGTGATAAGATGCTGAGGCAGACCTGATCTGATTCTGGTCTCATAGAGGATGGTACTACAATCTAACCATATGTCTATGTCTTGAGAAGTAAGACTTGGTATGCTACTCGTAAATAGAACCCTCAATCTCATATCTATTATGTTGAGTATCTGTTTGTAAGATTGTTCTTTGCGGTGTTTCACGTAGTGTAGTAAGGCATAAAGTTGGTCGCGATTAAATGTTTCAGTGTCTTGCTTGATAGAGGCAACTTCTCGAGACAGACTATCAGAGTTGGAAAAGGGCTTTGTGGATTCACTGAGCAGCTGGTCCAGCTTGTTGAGCTTCTTGATCAAGGCCACGCTGATGAGTTTGGACCCGGGTCGAGGATGCAAGGTGTCGCGTGCCTCCTGAACGTATTTGTAAACATACTCATTCTCGTTGTCGTATCTTGCTAAATTCAATATCTTGATTGGGTTCATGGATATTTTCTGGAGCTTATGTTCCCACCCATTGAACCTGTTTCGATTCTGAGCGGCCGCCGAAGTGGCCTCTCTGAAGTTAAGCTGGCCGGTGCCGAGGTATTGCGATAGGGCGCCATTGGTTTTTGTGAGGAGTACCGATCGGAACCTCTGCATAGCATCGATGTCATAAGCCGATTCTCATGGCAATCTGAGCGGGGATAATAGATCACGATGAAATTTAGCCGAGATTGAATCACATAATATTCAGGAGATATACAATTTAGCTAATTAGAGAAGGCAACTTCTCATGATCTCGGCGATCGCGTGCGTTCCACGTTTTCCAAATCGTTCGTGGGGAATTGCAAGCGTCGCGACACCTATAGTGGGGGAACGTGAGCACGAACGTGCAAAGCTGATCTCAGAATTGGCTCAACTCAGTTTGCACGGCAGCTAAGCGGGCCACAGCGGCCCCACCGGCACGTAGACTTTCGTGCTGTTCTTCGTGCCGTGGGGGGAAAACACACACTTCAGCCCACCTGCACGAACGTGCCGACGTGCCACCAGTATAGCGACACCTTCTGGATGCCAGCAAACGCTGTAATCGGCGGTTCGTAAAAGATGCGATCCGATCATCATGTTCAATCCTCTATTCTATATTATCTCGTCTCGGCACCACTTTTCTTCAAAACTAATATGGTCGATCTATTATATATAGTCTTCCACCTCAATGCTATGAATAATCATTATAATATGATGAATCATTTTTTAATTTAATTGTGATGTTCAATGATAATCGATAACACCTCCTCATGGGTTGGCTAAAGGTGTTCTTCTGCACATCGTGTTTTGATGGCGCAGAGGGCCAGTCCAGCTCGGAGTCTACATTCGACAGGAGTATCGATGTATCGCATCTCGCCACACCTCACGTCCCACACAACCCATCGCCGGATATAGCCGTCAGGTCATCCCCTTTCGCTGGTAATCAAGATGAAGGCGACGAAGTTCTTGCCCGTCATACTTCACAGCAACCGGTCATATCAACTCTCGAAGGTAGTGCAATCTCTCACTCCCCTCTACAATCTCAACGGCAACAACATCACCAGAATAGTCTAACTTCAGCAAATCATTTACGTGGACCTTTGGCCAATGTTGATACATCAGCACATCAAAATCAACTTGTAGCATCTTCACACGATGCACAGGGTCCAACCCAATCACGGGCAGTCTCCTCCTCACCTGTTTTAGATAACATCTACGAAGAACAAAATGATAATAGACAGCCGATGCCCTCACCACCAGCACAACGAAATCAATCTCCATCTCCCCCTTTAGTTCCTGGTGACATCGCACAGATTCCTAGCAATTCAACAACAAAGTTGTCCTATGACATTATTTCAGTGCGAGAGCCTTTGGCTAGGATTTTGGCCGATAGACAGCAGCTCCTACAATCGTCCCAGGCTCGACAACTCACAGGCGACCATGATTATATTGAAGTCTATGGTGAACGTGAGTCATCTTGTTTTTACGAAGAGATATTGGGATCCATTGCAGGATCATCAGTGAGCTACGAACAGATTGGTTCGATTTCCAATCACAACTATCAAGTATTGATAAACTCCTATGCCGCAGCCGAGCCCAATCCTTATCCGAGCTCGCAAAACGGAGGTCACGCCAGGGTAAGAGCCAATGAGAATAGTTCAGTAGCGTTCAACCAAGATGAACTTGCTGACGAACCTCAACCTTCGACTTCAAATCAAAAGGACCTCTCATTACATGATGCGGACCAGAAGTCTCGAGTTGACTGCCGTGAGCTAGATGGAAAAACGAGTAATTCTGTGATAGTACATTCTATTCCTGTTTATTCTGTGATAAACAAAGCAACAAGGAAAAGTAATCTTGATCGAACATTATTACAACCTGACCGTCCACCTAGACCGCCACCTAAAAATCTGCTCATGTCACATTTACTAGAGCAGAGGGATCTGAAACAATCCCAACAATCGGATTCCACGCATCAACAGGTAGACGGACCTTCCGCCGGCCCTTCTCGTGTTTGGAACTCCTCACCACCTCAAGTTCCATCAACGAGCACCAACGACGATAGATACGCATTGATTGATCCGCAAGTAAAAAATCATCGACATTATGGACTACCACAACCACCTCCTCGCTTTAGTAAATATTCTGCTACGGATCGACCGAACGATCGACCACTCCCATCACCAAACAGTACCTTCGATATAATGCTCAACAACAACAATAACAGCGGTCTCATGACAGACCGAAACACTGCGTTCGGATCTGTGTATAACGAGATCAGTAACAAGAACAACGAAGACAACGAATCTATCGACAATGGTTATGAGTTACTCAACTCGAACAATATAGATGAAGACCAGATCGATTTAGGTTATGAGAAAATCAAGGAATCTAATCGTTACAGTGGCGGCAGTATATCTAGTCAGCTGTATCAGCGGCAGTTGCTGGACAACGGCGGCTATGAGAGCGTGCAGCCCATCTATTCATCTCCCTCGAACGCGTTGGTCGAGCCAAACTACGAGGCCATATCGCCGGCCACCGCCTCAGGACTGGCCGCAGCCGCGACTGCAAAGCTTAACGCACTGTCTGTTATACAACAAGTCTCTAAAAGAGATGAGAGCTAGCTTGATAACTAAAGATTACGATTATCAATTTGCTTTTGTGCACCAAAAGGGATAGAGAGAAAGAGAGAGAGAGAGAGAGAGACCCGATGCCGCAGATTCCCTAGAGTAAGACCAAAGGGCACCCACTGGCTGCATCGTAAGTCTGACGGAAAGGGCTGTCGCAACAGATTAGATTCTTCTCTAGATGCCTACAGAGGGATTGCGAACCTAGAAGATTCACACCACTTCCGGTCGAGTTGTATAGGAAGCACAGTACATGCTGGGGCAGCAAAGGACAACAGATATGCGATGTGCGTGGCTGAGGATCTGAGTCAATACGAAATATTGCAACTTATTGGCTATCAATGTCGTCCAACATGGCGTTTGATGTTCACGGGTGTCAAAGTTGGTTGTTTCTGCCCAAGGAATGGACGTCCTCGTCTTTTCCAACCTTTTAAGATTAAGATTGGTGTGTCGTCAACAATGCTCCGTTGCCGCCATGATGTCAATGCTCACATCTAACATCAATAGAGTAAGTTTGATCAGCGAGGAAACAGACTAGAGGAGCTCCTCGCGAGTTGGTGCGGGACAGGAAAACATTCCTTTGTTCTGGGTACTCAATGATTGCAATTCCATACATCTTGATAGGTGATTACTCAAAGTGCATTACGCTTTATGATTCTGTGTTAACACAAGAGGGTGCATAAAATATATCAAACAACTAACTCCAGAGTGCTCATCGTGATCGATTCCTCCACGAGTGTTGATGCTCAATGACTAGCAAGGGGTTCACTCAGCCTTAGGTTGAAACGCTTCACGCGGGAGAAGGCCATATTGGGGAAGGTGTCCGATGTTATGTCGAACTCAGTAAGTTCCTGGCCGGTTTCTGTTCCGGACAAGATGCTGTACTCAAGCCACTTGAGTGTGTTGTTTTTGAAAGGACGGGAATCGTTGGTCTTTAGCTTGAATCGCAACTCGAATTTTTGCCACAAGGGTGTCTGTCGGGACCAATGGAAGCGAGCCTGACGCCGCTGACTATATGTCACCTGATGATGTGCTTCCTGATGCTCGCGGGTAAAGTCCTTCTCGGCTGTGATGTAGACCTCGTCGTTGTTTTCGAGCTTGTAAGTGCCATCCAAGATAGATAGATCTGATGAGAACTGACGCGAGTGAAGAGCATGCCTAAATATGGGAATAATCTTCTCAGGCTCTTCGTTTGTAGTCAATATTAACACTCGACTGTTAGGGAAGAATCGTAAGTATCTATAGTAGCGCACGACATGAAAGGGTCTATAAGTGATGTCCTGGAATCCGACATCACCTTGACGAATATACTTGGTGCGGCTGATGTACACACCATCGACATTTATCCTGGCTTTTTCCAAGTACAATTGCTTCCAGTCCACCTGTGAGTTGACTCGTACACCTTCGAGCAACATTTTCGCGAGAATCTCTTCGGTCCAAGTGTTGTGGCACACGCTTCGCCACAAAGAAGCATCATGCGCTAGAATGAAGAAACCTCTACATACCATACCGAGGCACTCCAGAGAGGCTAAATCGAGTTCGCAGCCAATCACATAACGGAAGATTTGTAGGAGGAGATCATGAGGTAGATCACTTATGTGCTTCTGGCCAAGGTTGATTTTTTGCGACGGGCGGCAGTAGCCAATTTGGGCTCCTTTAGAATCTTCATAGAATGCTTGTGTAATTCTGTCAAGCAATGGCTCTTTTTGTACATCACTATGCACATTGTCTTGCTCCGTTTCTACACGATAAGGATCTGATTTAGAGCCGCTATTCTTGTTTAACTTAGCCGACGCTTCGCATTGCTCCCTAAAAATTTGTTTCTCAATATCTGGGCACAAATGCATTGCTTGTTTGTAATATCTTATAGATTCACTGTGCATCTCATCTTGCTCAAGATCGACTCCCATGAGGAACAATTTTTTGGCCAGAGCGTAGACCTCTTTCGGATCATCTGGAGTTTCATTCACAACAGCTGAAAACTGTTTCGCATTGGAACTCGGTCGCTTAGGTCGATTTTCTGAGATGTGATCATTCGATGAATGCGCATCCTGAGTCTTCTTGGTCTCAAGTTCTCTCTTCCATCGTTGACGGAATGAGTCCAGCTCATTATGAAGGTCTGCTGTTGTCGAGTTGATTGCATCTGAGGTTCCTGCAGTCGACCCAGATGGCCTGTCCAGTATGGGACGGACGTTCTCGATACCCTGGGTAGATTCTGGCTCCACTGTATCGCCACTGGTGGTGGCCAGGGGATTATGGCACTTGTGAGATTGTAGAGCATTCTTTGGCGCGACGCTGTTGATTTGCTGAAGCGTCTTGTTTCGCTCTTTCGTTGACCGATGTCGAGTCATGTTTGTATCAGCTTCTTCGCCTATTTATGCCTTCAACTGGAACAATGTCATGGCCACTGCGATGTTGTCAATGTAATTGAACTCATCTGCGAACGGATATACTCCTTATGGTCCAATACCACCGACAAAAGAAGATCAAGCCTATTTACACTCTCGTTGTCGAGCACTCAATTCTATGGCAATTTCAAGACACGCACAACAAAAACATTACGAGTTGCACGCACCATAATGCGTTTGGTGCGCACTCCTCGCAGCGGCCACTGAGATGCATCTTCGCACCAAGCGCGAACACGTACTCGCAGCGCGAGCGCTCGGCCGTTTGCTTCCTTGGCGTCGGTTGACACGAGCGTACCTTGCGGCTTGAAGGTTTCTATTGTGACACAACCAGCGCACCTCTCGACCCCCTACTTCATTTGAGATCTATTTCATCAAACACTATGACATATTCCCGACACTACATTGAGGTATCCGCTTCTCGAAGCTATCGAACGACTCACAGAGAACTATTGACTTGAGACACCATCCATTCCGGTGGACATATCAGCTGCAAACATGAAACAGAAAATCTACACTCCCATTCAACAAGTTAGAGATAAACAAC
The DNA here is from genome assembly GCA_013180625.2 of Boswellia sacra. Classification (NCBI taxonomy): domain Eukaryota; kingdom Viridiplantae; phylum Streptophyta; class Magnoliopsida; order Sapindales; family Burseraceae; genus Boswellia; species Boswellia sacra. Next base: position 47,769 of record SNVD02011255.1, read on the forward strand.
CCATCCGAGCCGCCTGCTTCCATCCATCGGGTGAAACTTACGTAGTTGGCACAAATTCAAAGGCCCTCAAGATATGCAAATATCCGAGTCATGCGGAAATTGGCGAACTTATGGAGGCCCACCACCAGGATGGACCCATCGGCGAACCAGAGATCTCATTCACATGTCTACACATCCACTGCGCCTCTGTTTACTGCGCCTCATTCAATCAGAGTGGCAACCTATTGGCCACGGGTTCTAATGACCAAGTGGTTCACGTCATTCGCTACGATAGTGAACGACATGCGCCTGGCGTGGAGTACAAACTCACCATGCACACAGGCACCGTCAGAGATGTGTGTTTCATGAACACGTCGGGGTGCTCACCCATAGACAGTAAAGATTCATCATTCAGACAGAGCCAGCCTTCACTGACAACAACACTCTTGTCAGCTGGCTGCGGCCAATACGAGGTCAATCTCACCGATTGCAATGTCATGAAGCTTAAACGGTGCTTCCGAGCCCATCAGAGCACCGTGATGTCTTTGGATACCTGCAACGATTCGCCGCATATGTTCGTGAGCGGATCTCTGGACGGAACCATCAGAATGTGGGATGTTCGCTGTCAAGAGCCAATTAGATGTGTGAAAAATCAAAGTAAGACGTTGCGAACGTCGACTCCAGATGGCGGCAGTGGACGGAGCTTGAGTGGCGATACGAGCTTAGTGAACGGGCTCAGACAGGCGCCAGATCAGGAGAATCTGAAACCAGTCGACGGCGAGACAGTTATCTTGAGCCATCAGCAGCTGCTCGCTTCAACTCCACATCAGCGTCGCCAACCAATCGAGACAGTCAGACCGGCCGTGGTTACCGATGGCGTGCCAGTGGGTGTCGCCCGGCTTGACCCGAGCGGCCGTCTGCTCGCGAGCGGTCATCAGGATGGCTCTTGTATGCTGTACGACATTCGTGCAGACAGAGTTATACAAGTTTTCAAGGCGCATGACAACGAGATCAGAGCACTGAGTTACTCGCCAAGATCCTACTACATTCTGACGGGTGGCTACGACCACAGAATCCGCTTGACCGACATCCAGGGCCATCTGGACAGTCCTTTGCCCAGTGTGGAGTTGGTTGAGCAAGATGACAAGATTGTGCAGACAGCCTGGCACCCGGTCGACTACAACTTTGTTTCGACCTGCGCCAGTGGAACTGCAACTCTCTGGACGATGGCCGAGGATGGTGGCGAGGAGAATACAGAGAAGAGCAAAGCGACGACCAGCATGGCGAAGCCTAAAAGCAGAGGAGAAACAGAGGCAGAATGAGAGGGAGAAGATGAGGGAGAAGGAGAAAAAGAAGAGGCATCAGAATGATGGCAGCTGATGTGAGAAGCTCTTAGGCCGGAGTCACAGCCACTGCATAAATTGAGCTTACGGCAAGAAGGTTGCGACGAAAGGGCGGAGAGGGGGCGCAGAGACCGGGGGACGGGGTTTCGAGACAGCAAGAAGCCCATTTATTCTCTTAGGGTCGACACGTACAATTCATCTTGATAGTTATCGCCTCGGGAGATCTAAGTATCTGAGTTGTCGACGTTGTTGTCGTATCTACAAAGTGCACACAAGCGCAAGCACATTTACAAGAGCCAGCCCCGCTCTCTCTGTCTCTCTCTCTCTATCTCTATCTCTCTTTCTCTCTCCCTCTCTCTATCTCGTTGCAACTCGGCTGCACTTGTAACTCACACAAGACAGTGTTACTGCTCCAATCAAGTGACTCAGTCGACTGGTTATTCGTAGCCGGCGCCGCTGTTGCCGACGTCGCGTTGCTCGGCTGCAGACGACTTGGACGCTGGATGGTCTCGAGCTCTCAACTCGATGCGGCCGTCGACATCTCAGACGCTCGGGCCGGATCGCTTGCTCTCTAAGCCCAACCTCGGCGACTGGCGGCGACGCGCGCCAGATACACGTACGCATATGCACTTGTGCGCTCATAGCCGGCCCGGCTTGCTGGCCGCGCGCGCAAACTCCGCTGGCCAGCTCCAGCGAATGCGAGCTGCACCTAAGGCGGCGATGATGTTGGAATGGATCCGAGAGTCATAAGGCGAGTGATGATGAGAAGGAGGACGAGGAGGAGGAGGATGAGAAAGACGACGAAGAAGATGGCAGCAACGATGAGGAGCGAGCGAAGATGGCGAGAATCCAGGCACAATAACTTTTTACAAGACACGATAAAGTTTAAATGTAATCTTGTTAGTTGTTAGTGCGCTCATTCAACGCTTCGCTCATGTGCGGTGTTGTCTAGTTGTCGCCAGCTGCAGCTGCAGCGCCACTGGCACCATCACCACCACAACCACCAGCGCCGGCAGCGACGCTAGCTAGACACTCGAGCGGGGTGCCAGTTAGCTCGACAACCATTTAGCCTCGCAGTCAAGCAGTCGGGCGGGCAGCCAAGCAGCCAGTTAGTTAGCGTTAGCTGCCGTCGAGGAGCCAGTCGACGCTAACTAACGAACTAGTTGCCTGCTAGTTTGGCCACTACTATTGAGTCGAACCACTAGATAAGAGAGCGCTTATACAGTCTCGACGCGTTTATCATTCGTATGCGAGTGGTCCGCGTGGCAACGACTCAGCAAGTCGCCATCGTCGTCGTCATCCTAATCGTCGTCCTCGTCGACGTCGACGCGCCTGCTAATCAATTGAGCGCGAGCTTGACAAGTGCACAAACGGCCAAACACTGGCACACACGCACACGTAGGCGCGTGAGCTAGCGAAAGATCTGGACGACACCACCGACAACGACAACAACAGGTTGTCGTCTGTCGTCTCGGTTGTGAACAAGTTGCGCACCACGTCCGCGAACGAGCAGCCAGTCGAGAGGCGGGCGGCCGGGCGACCGAGCGAACGAACGAGCCAACGAGCGAACGAGCAAACGAGCAAACGAGCAAACGAGCGAAAGAGCGAACGAGCGAACGAGCGACAGATTGGCCTGTTATAGGCCCATCTTGTTCTGCGCCACTCACTCGGATGTCAACTCTCACAAACGCCCGCCGCCAGCGGTGCGCACAATTATCCTCCTGACCTGTTCGCTGACCACTTAATCTAGTACGCGAGCGGCCGCTTAAGCGAGCGCCTCCACAGTGCTCACGCAGGCGCTCAAAGTTGATACACAGGTGAGCGCGCACACTGGGCCAAGGTACACACGCACGTACACAAACACACACACACAGTCACACAGTCACATAGACACACAGACACACACACACACACACTCACACAAGTACACCTGAGCGGATGGCCACTGGTTCGCGCTAATGCGCCGCACACGCACTCGCAAACACAATTGCGCCGCCGCGCGCCCACTTGCGCTCTCACCTGGCGCGCGAATGTTGCGCGATTGTTGGCCGAGCCCGAGGTCGTGCGCAACGCCGCGCGGCCGACGCCTATCTCGCGGCGTGCGCTCCATCCGGTCTGATTTATTGCCCCGAGATACGAGATCCAAACTCTCGTAACACACAACTCTCGCGCACACTGCCAGCGCACCTGCCACCTGTGTGCGCACTCGCTTCCTCTGGAGACATGCGAATTAATCGACGCCAAGGAACGACAACAACAACAACAACAACAAGCAGGCCGCCGGCGCTGTCCGCCAGCCAACCGCTTCGAGTTACAATTAAATCTTATCAGGCTTTACATAAATACTCGGCTGCGTGGCAGTGGCTCGCCTGATTGGCTCGGCTCGCGGGGCGCGCATTCCTGCCCCGCGCTTCCGATGAACAGCGCGAGAGTGGCCGGCGCTCGAGAGTGGTCGCCCTGAAACGGCCGGAACAAGTCGGCGTGTCATTGCGCTCGCGCTGGCGCCGGCAGGAATTTTGAGGGCGCAGATGCAAATGACCAGCTCGCTGTTGGTTATTGATCGACGACTTGGAATCAAATTTGGTCCCGTCCGGCGCGCAGTCTCGCCCCTGGCGCCGACTCATTGATCATTTGCGCGCTCGCGAGTTATTCCCCCGGCCTGACGCTCGAACTGGCGGCCAGGCGAGCGTCGCGCGCGAAATTCTTCGAATTGCTGGTCGTAAACGACAAGTGCTCGCCCTGCGCCTTATAGACAGCGCCGTCTTATGAGACACTCCTTCCGGCGCTCGCAGTGGCCGAGTGGCTGCGAGCCAGTGCTGTCAAGTGGCAGCCGGACGCGCCAGAAGGCCGACGACGGTGAACACGATGAACACGACGAACACGATGAACACGATGAACACCGAGACGAACAAGGTGAACGTGTGTTGGCGCGCGGATGTCGCGCGCACTAATTGTTGCAAAGATCGATGGCGGGCGTGGCGGGGGTGTGGCGGGCGCGGGGGCGAGCGCATGGGCGAGCGTCCGCACTCGGGATGCCACTCGAGCGGGCGCACAGGCGGCGGGCAATATTTCACGCGCTCGCCTCCCATTCACACGATCTGTTTGTTTGTTTGTCGATCGCTCGCCTCATCGAGCACCTCGAACACTAGGACACGAGTTTGAGTCGCTCGAGGCGCGCCCACCAGCGCACACTGGCGCCTGTGACGGCCCGCAAACGCTTGAGCTAAAACTTGAACAATTTATCAGACGCTCCCAAGCGCGCGCCCGTTAATTAGCTGATTAGCGCTGATTGTTGTCGTCGTCGTCGTCGTCGTCGTCGTCGTCGTTCTCGTTGTCGGTTGAGGTGCTCATATCGCAGAACGAGCTGCTCGCGAGCACTGGAGGCGCACGCGCACTCTCTCGCTCTTTCTCTGTCTGCCTTTCAGCCTTGCCGTCATATTTTACACACGACGACGACGACGACGACGACGACGAGCGGCGCCATTTACATGCGCTCGGTGTTAACTCTCAAAATTACGACAACTATATAAACATGCGAACGCGGGAAGGCCTCGCGCGAGGCGCGGACAAAAAGTGAGCGCCTCCTCGTTAGCTCGGATTCTATGGCCATAATTGATGATCGCGAAGTGGCGCTCGTCGCCAACGCCAACGTCGACGCCAATGATGATGATGATGATGAATATCGCCCTGAATGGGAACGTCGCTCACTTCCGAGTGTTCACTTGTTGCCAGCAGCCAGTCGAGCGGCGCCATTTAGTGCGCTCTCTCGGCTCGTCTGGGACGCGGCGCTCGACTTTGGCGCCGGCGAGCACGACCACGACGGACGGCGAGCGCCGCGACGCCGCCCAACTCGCGCCGCTCATTAGCCGGCCGACTGGCAGCGCTCAAATCCCCAGTACGCGCACTCGACTAGAGCCGAGCGTACTCACTCGGCCGGGCCCCACTAATTTGCGGGCCGGGCGCATATTTCACGCCGCCGAGTTGTCATCTGGTTTGTGTTACGCGCGCGCCCGGCGAGTGTGTTTTTTGGCCCCAGTTGACCGCAACGGCGCGCCCAGGCGCCGACTTGGAGCCGCTCGCCACTCGCGACATGTGCGAGTCGCGTCCGCCGGTCGGCGTCGTCGTGCATTAAATTGCAACAATAATAACAACAACACCACGACAGACGCCACTGTTATTATGCAGATACATTCGCACTAAATGCGATCGGCTGCAATCAACTCGACGAGCGGCGCAGGCGATGAGTCAAGTCGAGTCGCGTCGAGTCGAGTCGAGTCGAGTCGAGTCGAGTCGGCCTTGTTTGTTATTGTTCGCGTGTGCGAGCGCGCAAATTTAATTAGCAGCCGTCGCTGTGGCGCGGCCGCCAGTTGTCGCTCGCATGTTGCGTCTTGTCGTGGTCGTGGTCGTGGTCGTGGTCGTCTTCAGAGTGGGCGTTATCTGGCGCGCGCGCGCTGACAAGACGACGACGACGAGCCCGCCAATTAGAAGTAGCGCCAATCCCGTCCAATTGATTCCGACCGCCGGCGCACTTAACAACGAGCGCGCCGATTGTCTTGGTGCGCGCTCGTGTTTGCTACCGCGCGCTCTGGCCGGCCGCCACTATCAACTGGCGCGCCCCTCGAGAGCGCGCTGATTGCAGATTGCGTGAGTTGCGACTAGCGAGTTGCAAATCGCAAATCAATCACACACACACACACACACACACACACACACAAGAGTCAGCTCGCGCTCGCTAATTAGTGCTCGGCCTGTTGGCAACTTGTTTCTGTGTTTGCCTGCGCGGCGAGCAAACACACCGAGCGGGCGGCAGAAGCCCAGAGCATCGAGAGAGTGCCAATTTGACTTGTCGCCGGGCTGCACTTGCGCCACTACAAACACGCCGACCGACCCGTCGCCCTTGTTAATCGAGTCGCCCATTGTGTGCGCGCCGCTCGACTCGCGGGCGCATTTTCTCGCAACACTCGAGCGATCGGGCGGCCAGATAGCGAGCGGCGCCAGTGCAACTCGTCCGGGCGGCCGATCGGGCGGCCGATCGATCAAGCGATCGCCGAGCTACCGAAATGTCGTCGAGCGAGTGAGAGCGAGCGAGAGCAACAGAGCGACAGAGCGACAGAGCGACAGAGCGGCCGACAAGACGAGTGGACGTTAGTTTCCTCTGTTCACTTGCTTGTCGTGTCTTTCTGTTGTCGCTGTCGTCGTCGTCGTTTGTTGTTCGTCGCGATATTGTTGCAGTTGTTGGTCTAGTTGTAGTAGTAGTAGTAGTAGTTGTTGTTGTTGTTGCTGTTGTTGCTGTTGTAGTTGTCGTCGTCTTGATGGACGTGGCTCGTTAACAACGAGCTTGTGTGCGCCCACTCGAGTTTGCGGCGGGCGCCCTGGGCGCGTGTGTGCGTGTGGGCGGCCGCGGCCAGATTTCATCTCTGCGCCGGCGCGCACACATTCACACCGACGACTGGCCGAGTGGCGCAACTAATTGGCCGCTCGCGAGTCGCAATCTCGGCGCCCGCCACCACAATGAACAGCCGTCTCCAGTTCCACTCTCACGCGCTCGACGCGCGCTCAACGGATTAGCCGGTCGGCCCGGCGAGCGCATAGGCAACAAGTCGGCGCGGTCGCGCAACGGCGCTCACGTAGGCGACGCGATCGGGTCGCTTGATAGCGGCCGCGCGCCAACACACCCGCCGTC
>SNVD02011257.1:0-54788 GCA_013180625.2 Boswellia sacra
AAATTTGACAACAACAACACACCTTCAAATATACAAGTAGTTGTGATTGTGGCTCACATCTTCCTCTGGTTTTACGTCCAGTAACGGCTGAAACGCCTTCTATGAGTCGGGGATTTGCTTTCCATCCAGTTTTCTTATAAACTGGCAAACAGGGTCGATTTTAGTCAGATTCCCTAGACTATAACACTGCAATTCATCACGAAATTGTGTCCATAGATTAAGCAATTCACACTGAACAAGTCCACAAGAATGTGACTCGAGAGTTAACAAAACATTATCCAGAGACTCATTACACAGTCATTCTTAATATCAAATGACATTTATCCTCTCTATTTTTGGACCACAAAACCTAATGAACGACAAGTCCTGGTTACAATTCCATCTCTTCGCATTTAATAACATACTTGTAACCTTTTTTGTGCTCTCGCCTCTTGGCTAGTAGCTCTTTCCTAGACCAGCTATGTATTTTGGGCTGAGATTAATGTCCGGCTCACTAGACAATCTCAAACCTTGGCTTCGTATCAGCCATCGGATATCAGCAGGCATATTTAGGAGCATCAATGCCCAAAGTCTAGTCATCCGTACTTTATAAATTTTAAACACAGCATTTTGAGGAAGTGAAGGGAAATATTTACGAAGGTTCGATAGAAAGATATCAGCATCCATTGAAGAGAAGAAAAGGAGAGATATTACCGATAATGCGATTGAGTTTGTTCTTCTCCCAGATATGCACGTTTCAAAACCTTCGAACAATGGCTTCAACTCCCGTTTGAATGTTTCCTCAAGCTGTTGCACAACTGAACTCGAAGCACGGAATAATCAAATTAAACACAAAGAAAAGAAAAGAAAAGAAAAGAAAATAGAGACACATAAAAGAAATAAAAACACAAGAGCAAATGAAAGTCAAAAACAAACAATAAAGCAAATGAGACAAATGGCAAAGAGAGATAAAACCTGATCAATTATAATAGCCCATGAGAGGAATCTCCTCGAAACACAAAAATTGATCAATACTACCTTCTTTTCTTTGTCTCTTTTTATTTATATTTCAAAAACATTGGGTTGCCTCCCAATAAGCGCTTGGTTTAACGTCTTCAGCCTGACGTTATCTGTCCTCACCCATCAAGATAAGTTGGCTCGTAGAGAGGTACCTCATCGATGTCCTGCATCACTGAATTCTCATAGTAAGGCTTCAACCTGTGCCCATTCACCTTGAATACTTTATCCGTTTTTAAGCTCTTGATTTCCACTGCACCATGGGGAAAAACATTAGTAATAACAAAAGGTCCAACCCATCGAGATCGTAATTTACCTGGAAATAACTTGAGGCGAGAATGAAATAAAAGAACTTTCTGTCCCACTTCAAAATTCTTCCTGGAGATCATTTTATCATGAAATGCCTTAGTTCTCTCCTTGTAAATTCTGGAATTCTCATAGGCATCATTTCTAAGTTCTTCCAATTCTTGCAATTGAAGCTTCCTTTGTTCACCAGCAGCATCCATCTCCATGTTACAAATCTTTACTGCCCACCATGCTTTGTGTTCGAGCTCTACCGGAAGGTGACATGGCTTACCATAGACTAACCTATATGGAGACATTCCAATAGGTGTCTTATAAGCAGTTCGGTATGCCCAAAGTGCATTATTCAATCGTAGGCTCCAATCTTTTCGGTTCGGATTCACTGTCTTCTCGAGAATGGATTTGACTTCTTGATTTGAAACTTCAACTTGACCACTAGTTTGTGGATGATATGCAGTAGACACCTTATGAGTGATGTTGTATTTCTTTAGCAAGGCTTCAAATGATCGGTTGCAGAAGTGTGTCCCTTTGTCGCTAATCATGGCTCTTGGTGTTCCAAATCTCGCAAAAATGTTAGATTTCACAAAATCTACAACAACTTTAGAATCATTAGTTCTCGTAGCTTTTGCTTCCACCCATTTAGAAACATAATCCATAGCAAGTATAATGTAAACATTACCAAAAGATGAAGGAAAAGGACCCATGAAATCAATACCCCACACATCAAAAATCTCGACAATAAGTATAGGGGTTTGTGGCATTTGATTTTTGGCACTTAAATTACCTGTCCTTTGACAACGGTCACAAGCTTTGCAGAACAGATATGCATCTTTGAACAATGATGGCCAGTAGAATCCACAATCAAGAACTTTGAGGGCTGTTCTTTTTGGTCCGAAATGACCTCCACATGCATAAGAATGACAGAAGGTTAAAATTGAATTAAATTCAGATTCAGAAATGCACCTTCTTATCACTTGGTCAGAACAATGCTTCCATAAGTACGGATCATCCCATATGTAATACTTGGCAATGTTCTTGATCTTGTCTCTTTGAGCTCGAGTCAAGTCATGTGGTAGCTTTTTGGTAACTAAGTAGTTGACAATATCTGCATACCAAGGGGCTACTACATTTAGAGGCAACAATTGTTCATCCGGAAAACTTTCTTGTAGGCAGTGCATTCTTATCATGGACAATGCGACTGAGATGGTCTGCAACTAAGTTTTCACTTCCCTTCTTATCTTTGATCTCCAAGTCAAATTCCTGTAAAAGGAGTATCCACCTGATAAGCCTTGGTTTTGCATCTTTCTTTGTGAGCAAGTACCTCAAAGCTGCATGATCAGAATAAACGGTTACTTTAGTACCAATCAAATAAGATCGAAACTTTTCTAAAGCAAAAATAACCGCTAGCAGCTCTTTCTAAGTGGTAGAATAATTAAGTTGAGCATCATTTAAAGTCTGAGATGCGTAGTAAATGGCATGTGGAATTTTGCCAATTCGTTGACCCAAAATGGCACCCACAGCATAGTCACTCGCATCGCACATGATCTCGAATGGATGATCCCAATTCGGAGATTAGATTACTGGAGCCGAAGTCAAGAGTTCCTTTAGTTTCTCAAATGCCTCTTTGCATTTCTCATCAAATTCAAAGGCCATATCATTCTGTAATAATCTGCATAGGGGCAATGCTATCTTCGAGAAATCTTTGATGAATCTACGATAAAAACCTGCATGACCAAGAAACGAACGAATATCCTGCACACTTGTGGGAGGTGGTAAGGAACATATAAGATCTATCTTGGATTTATCCACCTCTATACCCTTAGCAGAAATAACATGTCCCAAAACTATACCCTGATCTACCATGAAATGACATTTCTCCCAATTTAGAACAAGGTTAGTTTCTATACATCTTTGAAGTATAAAGGTAAGGTTGTCAAGGCATTTATCAAAAGAATCACCAAAAACACTAAAGTCATCCATAAATACCTCTATGATATTCTCAACATAATCAGAGAAGATACTTACCATACACCTTTGGAAAGTAGCAGGGGCATTGCAAAGACCGAATGGTATGCGTCGATAGGCAAACGTACCGAATGGGCATGTGAATGTAGTTTTCTCTTGATCCTCAGGGGCAATGACAATCTGATTATATCCTGAATAGCCATCAAGAAAACAATAATGAGAATGACCTGCTAATCTCTCCAGCATTTGATCAATGAATGGCAAAGGAAAGTGATCCTTGCGAGTTGCAGAATTGAGCTTTCGATAATCAATACAAACTCGCCACCCGGTTTGGATACGAGTGGGAACTAGCTCATTATTGTCATTCTTAACCACCGTAACACCAGATTTCTTCGGAACAACTTGGATTGGACTCACCCACTTGATGTCCGAAATTGGATAAATCACACCCATATCTAACAATTTCAAGATTTCTTTCTTGACAACTTCCATCATTGGAGGATTCAACCTCTGCTGTGCTTCTCTAGTGGGCTTGGATCCCTCTTCTAACAATATGCGATGCATGCATACGGCTGGACTAATACCTTTGATGTCAGCGACTGTCCACCCAATGGCCGTTTTGTGATTTCGGAGCACTCGGATGAGTTTCTCTTCTTGTAATGGTGCAAGACCTTTGCTATTATGACTGGCAAAGTATCTTTCTCACCTAGGAATACATGCTTCAAATGATCTGGAAGAGGCTTAAGCTCTAAGGTAGGTGCTTTCATCACGGAAGGTAGAAGTTTCTCATTAGATAAAGGCAATTCAATGTACGAAACATCATACCTGTTTGTGGTGATAGCTATAGTCTCATCCAAGCTTGCCACAGCTTCCTCCACTTCTTTAGACACTTGTATCAACTTCCTCGATTCTCTGGAATTTTCTGCCCCAATGTGCTCACTAATGGCTACTTCCAATGCATCCTTGCGAGTTAACTCAAAAAGTTGTTGTGCCAAAGAATCAATAACATCAACTGCAAAAACAGAATGCAAGTCACTAGGGTACCTCATTGCCTCAAAAATATTGAAACGAATCACCTCGCCATCAAACTCCATGGTGAGAGTGCCATCATGAACATCAATCTTCGTTCGGGCAGTTTTCAAGAATGGCCTCCCCAAAAGAATCGGTGTTGGATTGGAAGATGTCTCATCCTCCATTTCCAGAACATAGAAGTCTGCTGGAAAAACCAATTGATTTACCTGCACAAGTACATCTTCCACAACTCCTTTGGGATATACATTAGAACGATCAGCAAGTTGAATGATATTACCAGTTTCCGCAAGGGGTCCAAGATTCAAGGAAGCATAAATAGAATATGGCATGACATTAATAGATGCTCCTAAATCTAACATAGCTCTTTTAAACTTGGTATTACCAATGGTGCATGGAATGGTGAACGTACCTGGATCTTTGCATTTCGGAGGAATTTTTCTTTGCAATATAGCTGAAACATTTTCCCCCACACTTACCTTCTCATTTCCTTTCAACTTTCTCTTGTTGGTGCATAACTCCTTCAGAAATTTTGCATAACGAGGTACTTGCTTGATAGCATCCAGAAGTGGTATATTTACCTCGATCTTGCGAAAAGTTTCCAGGATTTCCTGTTCTTGTTCCTCCTTCTTTGATTTTGCAAATCTGCTAGGAAAAGGTGGAGGAGTAACATATGAAGGAATATGAGTTTTAGGATTTACCTTAGAAGATGATGTTTTATTCATGGTGGAAGTGGTGTCATCCCCTTCATCAGTTTGTGATTTCTTTGGTGGAATCTCTAATTGCTTCCCACTTCTCAAAGTTACAGCACTAGCATTCTCTCTTGGATTGATCACCGCTGAGAAGGTAATTTTCCTGAGCTTTGACTCTCAAATTTGCTCATGTTAGTGGCCAATTGTCCCATTTGATTTTCCAGGTTTTGGATACTTGCCCTAGTTTCCTGCTGAAATTGCATTGTGTTAGTGGCAAGTGCTTTAACAATATCCTGGAGAGACATACCTGAATTTTGTGGAGCTGGTTGTGGTGCTGGTTGTGGTTGTGCTTGAAATGGTTGCTGCACCCTTGGTTGATTGAAACCTGGTGGTCGATTTGGTATGGCATTTGGGGCAATTGGTTGATGATTCCCATATCTTAAATTAGGGTGATCTCTCCATCCAGCATTGTAAGTATTGGAGAAAGGGTCATACCTTTGCCTTGGTTGTCCTGGAAATCCACCCATGGCATTGGCTTGTTCTGTATCTCCTTCTTGCAAAGTTGGACACATGTCGGTTGGATGGCCCATGGCAGAACATACTCCACATACATAAGATTGCTGCATATGTCCTACAGCCATTTTTTTTACAAAAGAGGTAAGTTCAGAAAGTTGATGTTCAATGTTTGAAGTACTTACCTTATTTACTCTTTTTGGTAGTTGTGGCTCAAATTGACTGCTGAATTGTTGGGAGTTCGCTGCCATGTCAGGAGTTCGCTGCCATGTCACTAATCAAACGTCTTGTCACGTTCGGTGTTTTATTAACTAGTGCTCCACCACTAGCAGCATCAATGATACTCCTTTCCATGGGTAAGAGACCCTCATAGAAATATTGAATTAGGAGTCCATCACTAATTTGGTGGTTTGGACAGCTAGCACATAACCTTTTAAATCTCTCCCAATATTCATGAAGTGATTCTCCATTGTGTTGTCGAATGCCACTAATATCTTTTCTAATATTTGTAACTTTCGAGGCTGGAAAGTATTTCTCCAAAAAGAGTTTACTCATCTCATTCCAAGTGGTAATGGTACCTGGTGGTAGGTAGTATAACCAATCTTTTGCCGAATCTGCTAATGAGAATGGAAAGCTCTCAATTTAATTTGCTCTTCAGAAACGCCGGTTGGCTTCATACTTGAGCATACCACATGAAATTCTTTGAGGTGTTTGTTCGGATCCTCTCCTGCAAAACCATGAAATGTAGGCAAGAGATGAATCAGTCCAGATTTAAGTTCAAAATCTATCTCAGAATTGGTGCTTATGCATAGCGGTTGTTGATCAATAATTGGAGCCGCTAACTCCTTAAGAGTCTGATCGTTTTCCATCGCCATTGCTTCCGATTCAGATTTGATTGAACTGCAAGAAGATGGGAGGGAAGTATGTCGTGCAAGGTCAAATTCTGGAGGTGGAGTTGAAATTGACCGATTTAGCCTTAAATTCGAGGATTGGAGAAACTCCTTAATTCTCTTAAGTCGTTGATCCGCTTCTCCCTCGGACATAAAAGCCTAAACACAAACAATCAGGAAATAACAATCAAGAATCAGTAGTAAAAACAGAATAACAAATTGATTAGAAAATCAATCCCCGGCAACGGCGCCAAAAACTTGATGCGTTCGAAACTAGCAAGTATACTAGTCGCACAAGTAATAAAGTGATAAGTAGATATCGTTCCCACGAGGATTGATTCTAATTGAATTTGTTATTTTCCAGCAATAATAAACTAAACAGGGGGGGTTTTGTTGATTGATTAACTAAACTTAATACGAAAGCAAATGAAGAATAACACAAAGCAAAGTTAAATAGAGTGAAAAATCAATGAGAGACACTTGGTTAAGAGTTCATTCTCTGCCACAAGATATGAATTTGTGAATTAACATAGAATTGTAATCCAATTACAGCATTGAAGTTATCAACCGTAGATAACAACAAGCTCTGTTATCCCAATCTTTCCTTACTTTGTTGTTAAATAAAACAAGCTCTTTATTTAATCTCTATCCATTAAACAACCTAGAACAAGCTCTCTAAGTTTAATTCAATGAAGCATTACGATGAGAAAGATAGGTTGATCTAAGCAATAATCACACAAGTTCGGATTATTTAACCTAGGTTGTATTTTCCAATTGCAATCTCTGATCACAATTTGCTACTAATGATTGGAAATTCATGACAATTACGGATCAAGATTTCTAATCTAGCAATAGACAACAACAGATTATATTCAGTTGGCCATTCCAAATACAATCAGTAAGCAATCATAAGCATTAGATATGGGAAAATACAAGCAACTTCAATTAGAGAATTGGATAACAATTTCTTACACAATCAACTCACAAAATCCATATCAAGGGCTTTGAAATCACCCTCAACCAATTCAGATTTAGTTACACATATTCAATCAGAATAACAAATACAATACAGAGAAATTCCAGAATTGAAAAGGAAAGAAAGAACTTAGCAAATTCTTTGAAAATCTTCTTTGTAGATGAATCTTCTTGGAATTGTAGTTCCTCCTCTTTTAAAATCTTCTTTCTCCTTCAAGAACTCCAAGGGATGAGAGAAATCCAGAAATGCAGCCTCCTCCCACGTTTTCCCCCTTCAAGTTATGAAAATAAAACCCTAAAATGTGTTTAAATACTCTGCTACAGTAACGTGCTACAGTGTCCCGTATTATACATGCTACAGTGATGTGTGGAATTACATTTCTACACTTCTCACACTGTTTTGATTACAACTTTCGGTACACTGAATGGATTCATAAACCGTAAATTTCTCCAAAAAGTAGACTTCGAGAGCTTTTCAACGGTATATGATATGTCATCGGGTTCATTGTATATCAATACAATTAAATCCGAGAAGATGGTTGACTAGCAGAGGTGAAAATGAAGGGTTTTACTCCATTTTTGTGCAAGTTGCTCCAAAACTCCTACAAACATCAAAACCACACAAAAACATAAAAATACCAAGGAATATAGCAAAGAAACATGGACGAATTGATATGAAAATGATATATAAATAGACACTTATCATATGCCCCTCGGATTTTTGTATATTATAATTTTTTTTGGATTTATATTACTAAGTAACTTTTAAAAAAAAATGTTTATAATTCACAAACAATTCTAATTTTAAAGTAGAGATTATTATGGTACTAGCTCAATAATGTTATCGAACTAATCATGATCATCAAGTTATGGTCAAATGGTTAATATCATCGTAAGAGTGTAAGAGTGTGTTAGTTAGCATTTTTAAAAAATAGTTTTATAAAAACGCATATTTTCTAATACACTTAAATCAATATTAATTATGTGTCATTTTTTAAAGTAAAAAAGTTAAAAACAATAATACATCCTTTCAAAATTTTAAAAATAAAAACCTAAAATACACAAACAAATACACTTATATAAATGTTGTAATTGATATCTGCAAATGATGTGAATGTGAATGATTTGACCATGTTACAGTAATTTCTAGGGAGCAAACAAGTAAGATATTACATATTTTTTTTTGGATAATTTATACATTTAAAAAAATTTATACTCCAAATATGTCAGGGAAGAAGTAGCAAATTATAAAAGAGGTGGTGGTAATGATATTATCTTAAAAGTTTGCTTCATAGTTCATAGCAATATGATTAACATTTTATATCAAATGATTTGATTGGAACAAGGCTGACTATCTCATATCTCTCATGAAAGTGCTCCATCTTTCTCCTCAAACGCAGGGCGGATCCATCCAGACTTCGCACTTTGGACGGGTCAGGCTACAATAATCAGAAAATAGGGGAGCCATTGAAATAAAATATAAATATTGGGTCAAAATAATGCAATTAATATAAAACTTAGGACTTTAGAAACTTTGCAGTCTGCAGACCAGGGGGCCGTGGCCACCTGACCACTTTATGTATCCGCCCTTGTCCAATGACAAAGGAAGTAATTTTTTTTTTAACAAAATGGTTTTAATTTCAAAATTATAAATTATAATGGTGATATTTATGGATTGGCGACTATATTAATTACTTTCATAAGTTTCACCGATTATTTTTAAATGCCTAAAACTTATTAAATCATTAAATTACACCTATAATTTAATGATAATAGTAATAACAATTGAAGAATTATTAATAATTTTTAGGTTTTGTTTTTATTTTTATTTTATTATTTTAAAATTTCGAATACTTTTGGATAGTAAACTATTGCAATTTAAAAAATTTATATTTTTTTATCAAATTTTTTTTTCAGTTTTTAAAAGAAATGGAAGGTATGTAAAATTTTTAAAACCAGATATGGTCATATGTGATTTCAATAAATCTAGTGAAGTTTATAGAATTGACCCTAAAAAATAAATTAAACTCAAAATTAGTTACTTACTAAAGAATTTCATTAAGATTAAAAAATTATTTAATATTATTTAAAAGTATTTAAAAAATTTTATACAGATTTGTTTAGGGTGGGACTATATAAACCCCAAAAGACACTCTAAACACCCCACTTTGAACAAAATTTAAACGATTAAATCACCTACAAAGTAAATTATAAATAGAAACAAAAAAATTATATTTTTATCAAAACAAACGAGTATAAATTTTTTTAAATAGAGTAATCTTTTATAAACATCATATGTATTCCTATATTTTAAACTCTAATCTAATCTTTCCTTGAGGATAATCAAATTAACAAAGACAAATATTCTCATTTGAGAAAAAACCTATAAGCCATCCTCCAATTTGGAGTGGTAGTAATTGACTCAAATTACAATTTATTAGGTTTATGGATAAGCAAGCATCGATATCAATATTAAGCAAGCAGAATAAGAAAGAGAGAGACTTCTGCAGAAACTGGATTTGAATTTTACACGTAGAAGCAGATTGTGTTCTAAAGCATCTGCATCGATATAATTTGCGTGTCTAGAGGGAGGGAAGTAATGGAGAAATAACCCTCGTATAGTATGGTTAAAATTTTCATCCACGTGTCATTGTAAAAGCAGCCGATTGTAATTTCATTTCTAAAACATGTCCCACCACACGCAATCGATGACGCAATCGATGACTCACATCAAAAAGGAATCAGAGAACCCAGACAAGTATCTTCCTCCAAAACTCCCTTTACCATCCCCACCCTCTTAGTCAGCCAAGTGCTGCGGCGGCGTCGTTTCATCTCTTCCCACTGCCCACTCACACCAACGTCTCCATTCTCAAGGTCTCTTCTTTCATTTTCACACTACACCATGTCAGTGACCTCCACGTCTCTTCTCCCCCCTCCTTCTTTCCAACAATGCCCCTCCCCTTCCCTCACTCTTCTTTGTCCTTCCTCGTCTTTTCACATCTCCGTCGCCGCACTCCCTGCCAAGCCGACTACTGCTGCCGCCATCACTTGCTGCGTCTCGCACTCGCAGTTTCAGTCCCAAGTGTCGGTCGTGAATGGCAACGCCGGCAGCAAGCTCTCCGAACGGAACGAAATCCGCCTCGGCTTGCCTAGCAAGGGACGTATGGCCGCCGACACTCTCGATCTCCTCAAGGTATCGGCGTTTTAAGAATGTATCTTGAGAATTTGAGACATTGATTCGCGATATGTTCTCGTTTGATATGATATTTAGAAACTGGTTTTGCAGTTGAGAAAATGCTGAGAAATGAGACAATGAGACATTGAGCTCTCCAAGTTTAGAATTCAAATGCAATTCGGTTAAAGTATTTTGAAAACAGATTTGGATTCAATTAAAAACAAGCTAAAATTTGAGAATTGCGAAAAGTTGTTTATCTTTTTGTTAGATTTTAACTTCGAAAACATCTTTTTTATATGAAAAATGTTTTAGACTATTAAATTAATAAGATAGAGTTTACATTTTTGGGATGCAGTTTAGTTTTTAAAATTATTTTCAGATAAAAAATGGGTCAGGTTTTATACTACTTTCAGAATTATATCAGTAAGTCTCCTTTTGAAAATATTTCAATCAACAATAAAAAAAATCGGAATTTGTGAACGAAACAGGTCCTTCAGTTTCAGAACGTATTAATGGATAAGGAAATAATCTGTTTGGTTAAAATTTAGGTCGAAGTTAAGAAGCTGAATGTGTTTGGTTGTTGAGAAACTGAAGGTCAATGAAATGGTAAAGGGAGACTTTTTAAGTTGCAAATATGTTAATACTTTTGAATTAATTTTCTGCTTTGCTATATTTATTGGAATTCTAATAATTTTTGTCCAATTACTTCTTCGAAGGACTGTCAATTGTCAGTTAGGCAAGTCAATCCTAGACAATACGTTGCACAAATCCCTCAGGTTTTCTCTCTTTTCTCTGTGAATTTGGATTAATGTTGGCTTCTGATTATTGTATATTGTAAATATTAGATACAAAACTTTAGCTTTTGTCTTTCTTTTTATTCCTCTTTTTTCTTTAGCTCTCAAATTTGGAAGTTTGGTTTCAACGGCCAAAAGACATTGTACGGAAGTTGTTGTCAGGAGATTTAGATCTTGGTATTGTGGGTTTGGATACAGTCAGCGAATATGGACAGGTAAGTGTTATGATATAGCATGCTGTTTTGGAATTACAATTTGTTGTATTGTAGATTTAGTAAGCTGCATAAAATGCTACATTTTCATCTTCCTGTAAAGACAATATTATGTCCTGCAGTGTGCTACAGTTTGACCAGTACACTAAATCGTAGCAGGCTTGCACGGTTGAGCTGTAATCACTGTATTAAATTATTTTGTAATTTGGGAGCTGATTTGGAATATCTCATAGTGTGATTCCCTGCTTGTGTTAATGGCTGAATAGTTACTTGCGTTTTTCTGTACCGGAATATAGAATGTGGCCTTGCAAATTTTGTGTCATTTGGTATTTCACTTCCTTCTTGTTGTCTGGAATATGGAGATATGCATTGTATAAATCGTGTTTGGATTGCTTTTCGCAGGGTAATGAAGATCTTATCATTGTTCATGACTCGCTGGAGTATGGGGATTGTCGCTTATCCCTTGCAGTAAGTGATCATTGTTTTATATATGTAGCCAACTACAGGTTGACTCCTGGTTGGTACTCTTAGTAGTCTTAATATACCTATCATTATTTCAGATCCCCAAGTACGGGATTTTTGAGAATGTAAATTCAATGAAGGAGCTAGCCGAAATGGCTCAATGGACTGCTGAGAAACCTCTACGAGTTGCTACTGGCTTCACTTATGTATGATAAATTTTCTCTTTCTTGTAAAACTGTTTTACTTTGCTAGAAAGGTTCATTCGGATGTGATTTTTATATTGCTTTGGTGCAGCTGGGCCCTAAGTTTATGAAAGAAAATGGACTGAAGCATGTGGTTTTTTCAACTGCTGATGGAGCCCTAGAGGCAGCTCCAGCGGTAAGAATGACTTTGTTACTGTGATTTTTACCCTTCTTTTATACAATTTTTAGAATTTAAGGCTAGTTTTATTTTTTTTGGTATGATATGGTTGTATTACTCATTAGTTAATACCACTTCTCTGAATATTATTTCCTTCTTGAGGCGGGACCAATGGATTTGTATGACACTTCATATTATGATTTATGTGGCATGTCAATATAGTATTTTTCATCTTAAACGTTTTATGTTAGTCTTCTTCGGATGCATTCTGATTCTTTAGGAAAGGATGGTTGTTGATTTTATGTTAGTTTTCTTCCCAAGTTTTCTTGCTGATTTGGTAAAATAGTGTAAACTGAATATATAATTTAATTTACTGGGTCCAAGGCACTTATAGTGTTATGTACATAAATGTGTTTTATGACTTGCACGCAAACAAGATGATTTGTTGACATAAAATGAATGTGAAACAATATTGCTACAGAAATTGCAAATGTTTCCTTGGAAATTTGGAATGCCATTCACTCACATTTGCTTGTCTCAATCATATGTAAAACTACAGAAAATGATCCCCCCACACCACCAACCCCAACACCACCCCCCCCACCACCCCCCCCCAAAAAAAAAAAAAAAAAACACGCACACAAATCTTCATCACGTAATCGAGGGATATGGAAAGATTAAAAAATGAATTTGAGAACAGCATACCGCAGAATTTGCAAGCATTTCTCAAGCTTTGGTGGGATGTCATCATCTCTTCCATTCAACTTCTCCCCAATGTTTTCTCTTCTTTTCTATTTCATGTAACAACCTACAGAGAAAAATTTTTTTAATCCTTTTCTTCGTTTTATTCAGATGAACAGTCTACTGAAATGATAATTTGTTTTCTTCTACTTACGTTAATCAAACAACTAGGACAGAATTTAAAAAACAAATTTAATGGAATTACAATTGTTTCTTTACTGTATTTGTTTGCATCTTTGTTACATATGTTTGCATCAGACAATGAAACGGCATTTTGGGTTATTAACACTCAATACTTTCTACACATAATTAACAGAAACTACTTGTCTTTCTTGTTAATTTAGATGGGAATAGCTGATGCAATTTTGGACCTTGTGAGTAGTGGGACAACACTCAGAGAAAACAATTTGAAAGAAATTGAAGGTGGCGTTGTGTTAGAAAGCCAGGTATGCCATATTAGTCATTCATTGATATTTTAGTCATGTGATGCCAGTAGAAAGGCATATGTTTTTGCCTTCTGCCTCTGCTAAAATCTTATCTCAAACATTCAACACTTTACAGGCTGTTCTTGTGGCAAGTAGGAAATCATTGATACAAAGGAAAGGTGTATTGGACACCACCCATGAGATTCTTGAAAGATTGGAGGCCCATTTGAGGGCAATTGGTCAGTTTACGGTATGTGTTTAGTGTCTCTTATGCTGGGGTTGTTTCTACTTTCATTTCCTCTATTCATATCCACATGTTATCATGCCAGGTAACTGCAAACATGAGAGGAAGTAGTGCGGAGGAAGTAGCTGAACGAATACTAAGCCAAACCTCATTATCTGGGTTACAGGTGCGGATGAAATGAAGGCAATGGTTTTCTGCCACCTGCTGTTGTCATTATCCCCATCTGCACTGAAAGAGTACCTATGTTATAGTTCTTGAGGGTTCACTATTTTCTGAATATTAAGAGCTCTTTGTGTATTTTTCATGATCAAATGTGCAGGGACCTACTGTTAGTCCAGTTTTTTGCAAACGCGATGGCAAGGTAGTTGCTGATTATTTTGCCATTGTCATATGCGTACCGAAGAAAGCACTATACAAGTCTGTACAGCAATTGAGAGCGGTGAGTTATGAAAATATAAGTGGATTGTTTAAACTGGTTTTTATTCCTGTTGTATCAATTTATGTTGGGTCATGGTTATAACTTGTATATAATTCAAGTTGAAACTTGAAATAAATTCCACTGTTATCTACTTCATCCGAAGTGCACAGAGTTGCTGAATTGATAACAAGAGATTTTTTATTATTAGTTTAGACCTTAATGATTAGATTGAATGGAATTTAGAGTAGAAAATTGTGAATCTCAACCACCCCCCCCACCCCCCAAAAAAAAAAAAAGAAAAAACCCAAAAAATATAATGGGGACTATTGAAAATAACTATCATTTTAAAAAATTTAGATGTCATAACCATTATTCGGCAAATTGACAAATCTATAACTTGTTTTTGGTTGTCCACAGCCCAAAAATATCTGTCAAGTTGTTGTGCTCGAGCCAAAAAGAGTCGAAGAGTTGTCGATTTGTCGAGTAGTGGTTATAGCATCTAGATTTTTTTGACAAGGTGCAAAATTTTGAAAAATTCCGTATAATTTTGGTTATTTTAAGACCTCTAGAAAAATTTGTGTCAAGCTTTTTTCTTTTTTTCTTTTTTTTTTAAGTTAAAAGATTCCAACTATATATATATATATATATTAAGTTATAAGTCACATTTAATATTGTAAAGTAGTCAATTCTCTTCCCTTTTTGGGTTAAGATGAATGAATAATTGAAAAATTAAGTTTTCGACTCAAAATTTTAAGTAAAGATGTTGATCCTATATAAAAATAGGAAAGTGATCTTTTAACACAAGTTTTTTGACAAGACACAATTTTTTAGTCATTAGTTTATAAAATCCGATGGTTGAGATGATTGGTGAGCTGATAGCATTAAATGTAAATTTTTTACTTTCAATATCAACCACTGGATTTGGTGAGATCAACGGCTAAAAAATTGTTAATAAATTGTGTCAAAATATCCCTTTCCATGAAGATATTACCTAAGCAATTAGACAAATAGCTTCTCCAAGATGAATTGTAGATTGTTTCGACAAAATATTAAACAGACATTTATACATGAAAATCTCTGGCTTATGGAAATGATGTCTAGTTTGATTGCTATGATGCGCAGTTGAACTGGCAGTGGACATGCCTAGAATCTTTTAGGCTACACTGTCTCTCATATTGTAACCATTGCTTTCTAATCCAATTTATCTATTTTTATTTTTGCTTCACTTTCTTTGTTGACTCATAAATGTTTGAATGATGAAGGGTTAACTTCCACTCAGATCCCATTGAACTTATCACTAATACACTTTTGTGCAGATTGGAGGCAGTGGGGTTCTAATCTCGCCGTTGACCTACATTTTCGATGAAGAGACTCCAAGATGGCGTGAGCTTCTATCAGAACTTGGACTTTAGTCTTCTCGCTTTACGTTATGCAACTCATAGCATTTCTGTAGCTGTACTTTTGCTCAATTTGATTACCTAGGGCATCCTAGAAGAACTGTATAAGGTGGATGAGAAATGCTTCCGCAAGAGTTAATGCACCTTGACAATTTTGTACCGTTTGTTTTTGTTTAAAATTTGTGGACAGGCTTTTGTAAAAGTATTTGCTTTGCTGTTTCTTGTAACGATAGAGGGGCTAAAAACATTTCTAGAGTGTACATTACCATTTGATTTTGTTTATGATAAAGTTAGCTTTCACAAATTGAGTTGCTAATATATTGAACGCTCTATTCCCGGAAAAATTTGCTACATTCCAGGAAAAAGTCTTGTTAGACTTCTGTGTGTTGGACTTTATTGGATCAGTGATAACGTGATATATTCATCTCATCCAAGACTTATAGTGCGCCTGGATCATGGATTTGTAAGCTTGTAATTTTGAAATATAATTGATCCGATTGTTATAATCGATTCCAAAGATGACATTCTATTAGAACCGTGTGTCAAATTGTCAAATTGAAGTTCATATGGCAATGAATAGGCAATTAATTTGAGAGAAGGGCTGTGGTATTATAATGGTAGTGTTACTAGTATGATCTTTTAGTGATATATGTAATGATGCCTTGATATCCTGATCACTAATCGGTAACATAATAGATGTTATTGAAAATGAAAGCTTGTAAGCCTGATCCCGAAATTTTATTTGCTTACCAAAATATCACTACATGTAAAGAGTAGAAATTAATTTGAGAAATGGATTTAACCTTAGGTGAAAATATGTGCAAATTGAAGCTATAATATTGATAATAGCACTAATGTAAAGTAAGCAAGCAAATCTAGCACTAAGTACCTTCAAAATTTGGTTTGAATTCTGAAAAGTAATCCATGTATCCAATCACTGGATAACAGCTTACCGAATATGTAATGATCAATTGAAGACTTGGGAAAAATCAATATTTGGTATGTTAGTCAGGTTTTTGACATCAATGGGTATCAGTGAAAGACTGAAAAGCAGAAATGGGCAATAGAGTATTTTGTGGCTAAGACAGAATAAAGACCTGACATTCACCAGTAATCTCCACAGGAACACAAGCCATCGTTAAAATGATGAAATCTCTTTGCATCTCTGGAAATTATTTCCCTACTAACAACTTTTGAAACAAATTTTATCCAAGTGTGACAATCCCCACAAACTCTAAGGTTTTTATAAATCCTAATACTAGTATTCTTATTTTTAGTCTTCCATAAAGCAAAAGCGATGGCTAGTCTCTCACTATGATAATACAAAGACCTCTCTTTTCTCTCCTCATCCAGGTCTTGCAACACAAATCTAGTATCTGGAACATATCCTAAGATTTTAGCCTTCTCAATCAATTCCTCAAGTGTTTCAAATATCTCTCTTGAGTTTGGGTGGGACCAATCCCCAGCCATGAAAGTATGTACCTTCCTATCAACATCAACCCAAGTCATTGCTGGATCCTTTTTCAATTTCATTTCCCTCATTGTGGCTTTCATCTTAATGACCTGGCTCCATTCACCTGTTGAAGCATAAAGATTTGACAAAAGAACATGAACTCCTTCATCCCCTGGCACAAGCTCTAGTACTCTATTCTTAATTCTCTCCACCATTTGTACCTCTCCATGAATCCTGCATGCACTAAGCAATGTCCTCCATAAAACTGCATCAGGATTACAAACCTCATTTATTAACATTTCAGCCTCCTCAAGTCTTCCAGAACGTCCTAGCAAATCAACCATGCAAGTGTAATGATCTTTTGTTAATTCAATATTACGATTGTTCTTCATGGAGGCAAAGATCTGGCAACCTTCTTCAACCAATCCTGCATTGTTGCATGCTAAGAGAACACTTATATATGTTACCTCATTCGGCAGTAGCCCCAAATCTTTCATCCTATTGAAAAGTTTAAGTGCTTCATGTCCAAATCCATTCTGAGCGTAACTATATATCATGGTATTAATAGATACAACATCAAGTTGAATTAAATCATCAAAAACCAACCTTGCCATTTCTGTATTTCCACATTTCCCATACAAGTCAATCAGTGCTGCTCCAGAATACTTATCTTTATCCAATCCATATTTTGTGACTATGGAATGTATTTGTTTCCCTTCTTCAAGCATTGCAAGGCTTGCACATGCTCTAAGTACACTAGATAAAGTAAAAGAATTTGGATTTACAGAGTTACGAATCATTTGCCTGAACTTTGTCAAAGCCATCTCTTCTCTACCATTCTGTGCTAGACCAGCAACAAGTGAAGTCCATGTAACTTGGTTCGGATACGCAAACTCCTTGAAAACTTTCAAAGAATCATCAATCAAGCCGCACTTAGAATACATGGTAAGAAGCGAAGTTTGTGAACCAACAGCAGATCCAAAACCAGACTTAACAATAAGACCATGAATCAGCTTACCATTCCTTAAATCCTCTAAATTCCCACAACCAATCAAAATGCTAGCAAAAGTATATTCATTAGCCTTAAACCCTTCATTGATCATACTCACAAAAACTGCCAACGCTTCTCTATCTGCACGCTGTTGAGAGTAACCAACAATCAAAGCAGTAAACAAAACAACATCTCTCTCTACAACTCGGTCAGCCACTGATTGAGCATCCCTCATTTGACCAAACTTAGAATACATATCAACTAAAGCACTGCCAACAAACACATTTGATGCCTCTAAACCCAAAACCACCGACAACCCATGAGCTCTCTGCCCCTCATGCAGAGAACCCATCTCAAAAAACGCTTTAAAAATGCTCGAAAACGTGAACTCATCAGGAAAAACCCCCTCCCAAATCATCATTTTAAACAACCCAATAGCTTCTTTAACCTTCTTATAACTAATACAAGTAGCTATCATGGAATTCCAAGTAACTATGTGTCGTTTAGGCAATTCATCGAACAGTTTGCGTGCCGCGACAAAACTGCCACATTTTACATAAGCATCCACCAACTTATCGCCTAAACTGAGGAGAAAACCAGATTTTACGATGTGGGTTTGGATTTTTAGGATGTCTAAGATAGATTTCGTGTCTATGCATTGTCGAATAAGTGAAGAGTACAAGTGAAAGGGCTCTTTGTTGTTGAAGAAAGAGTCGAAGTTGTTTTGAGCAATTGATATAAACGGCTTGATAAGTTGTAGTTTGAAAAGCTTGGTGAAGCCAACAGCTCTTTTGTGGAAACTTGTTTGCATTTGAATTAGCAGATAGAAATGCAGCACAAGTAGAAGCTCAGATATCAGCAAAGTTTTCGAGGGAAAATTTTAAAAATTAGACTTATTTTTAGTGGCTCTTTTAAAACTAATCTCCCTCCCAAAACTTTCATTAGAATTTTTTGAGTAACCTTGATATCGTTCATTTAATATTATTGCCAAATATATTTTTAGTGATTTAATTTGGTCGATGAATCTCTTTACTCCTTAAAAGGTGAATTAACTATTCACATACGTAGATTTAGTGCATTTTAAACTTATTTGAAAAGTATTTTTATATTTTAAGTTAGGCTTGAGTAAGTAATTAATTAAATAAGTAATGTATCTTTCATATAATTCGAGTTCACAAAAAATTACTGGACGAGTTATTATATTAAATTAAATGATATAGTAACTTACCATTTGAATATTTCTTTAATAAGATAATCAAATGTTTACCATTGCGATGAACAAATGAAAAACAAATGCTTTTGGTTATGAGCATAAGCTTTTTGTATTCTTGAGTTGGTCAATTAGGTGTTGAAAACTTTGACCAATTTTTATGCTTCATAGATAACAAGATGTGAATAAAAGAAAAATTTCCAGTTCCATAGCAAACCAAGCCTGAAGATTAAGCATTTTTAAGGGAAAAACTCGTTTAATTTTTTTTAATTATGGTAACAAGTTGATTAATTTCCAAATAATATGGGAAACTCATGCCATGCCAATGTACATTTATATAATACCTGTAGATTGCGGAAAACTTGAAGCTGGTAAGATAAATTTAGATGAAATTTAATGGTTTTATAGTAATTTTATTGATGGGTGTTTTGGTAATAAAAATAGTTGATGGTCTACGGGTGTAAAAAATTTATGAGTGAAAATAGCCTCACCGAAAATAAAAAAATATTGAATTTGCTAAAGTCAGAATACCCCTCACAGTTACTTTATTTCGTTTTTTTTGATATTAGCATATGGGGCTCCTCTTTTAATAAAGATTATAGTGGTTAACTCGGAAGGACCCAAGATGAGGCTTATTAATTTCTGTGCGAATAAATTTTTATTTTTGATGAAATTATTGCTTCTTATATTTTTAGAAAATAAAAAAAAAACCGTAGTGATTAAATTTTCATTGTAGGTAACTGCAGAAATTGATGTTACTATAAATTGTATTATCTTTTCAAAACTGATTTTTCTCTATTAAAAAAATTTAAAAATAGACAAGCTTTTTCAATTAATTATATGTTGTTGTAAAATTACGGTGGATTTCTATGACAAGTGAGACTTGTCAAACATTTTACTTGGGCTAGACACATATCTGATTTTGATTGGCTAACAGATTGGTGCACATTGATTGGTTGATTGGCTCGAACTTTGGCAAATTAGCTAAGTGAGTGATATCGATCGAGCTCGGTAAGCGAAGAAGGGCTCGTGGCTTTCTGGCTGGGAGATAGTTGGAACCAACCAACCTTTTTGCAAGACAATGTCTCATTTTCTTTACTTCATTGCAAAATTTCACTCTCTGTCTCTCTCTCTCTCTTAATAAATAAAAATTGGTGAATTCAAGCATTGCAAGTTTGTAACTAGAGCTCTGTTAATGAACTCAAAAAATACCATTTAATAGTCAATGTAACTTTACATTCTTTCAAAAAAAAAAAATTCAATTCTTATCTTTTTAAATATTTACTTAGATGGGCTTAAACCATCCAATTGTTTACGAGTGGCCATATAACACTATAAACTTCATAGCATGTAATTATTTTCTAGTTTTTTCCTTAATTATTTGAGCTTATTGGAAGATAGGTTACAATATTGAAGTTTATCTGGAAAGCTTAATACTACTATTAATACAGCGTAATGCAATAGTTTTTTTTTTTCCATAAATTGAACTTTATTAATATTGGTTTGTACCTAAACTTTTTCAAGTTTTTTTTTTTCCCTCTCCGTAAGATGAAATTGCTAGTCGTGTTCATGATTAAGTCATAAACAAATTAATTATCTCAATTGATCAATTCTAGATTAATTTATCTATCTCAATATAATGTCGTGCGTATGGTTGATCTTAATGGAAGTTTTATTTATAATTAAACTTCTTTCCCTTTCTTAATGATTTAGTTGTTGATACTTAATCTTGCTCTATCGTATATTTGTATAATAAATCTTGTTTTATCATGTATTTACATAATGAAATGTATATGAAAATTTTGTTTTTATTGAATTTTGTTCGACTTTAGGGTTCAAATGGATTAAAGACAAACAAAATTAAATGTGAAGGTTAGTTCTTTTTACTTAGGACGGGAGAGGTTTATTTTGTACAAATCTCATATCGTATATTATGCGAAAACTATTGTAATGCATCTCTGGTAAAAGGTTTTGGTTCAATTAACAGTTTGGATTATCTAAACTTGCCTAACAAAACCTATTATTAGAATATATAATACGAGTTAAAAATTGCTTACCAAATTTAAATAAAACTTAATATATGCAAAATATTTTTAATTACAAGTAAGATGCAATTTTATTTTTATTACATAATTAAAACTTTAAAAATTTATAAAATCCTTTGGGCGAATTTTGGATTTCAAAAACCTAAAGGAGAAAATGGTTATTTAGCAAATGAATATGATCCATGCAGGGAAGACTTTCTCCCATGCAGGATATCTGCTTCGTTCCAAATAGTTTTTTGTTTCCGAATCCTTGGTAGTGTCATCGCTCAAAACGCTTGACAAAACACGGCAAATATTTAAACCATCTGTATTTAACCTCTTGTACAGTTTGGCATCTTTTGAAGACAAGATGACTGGAGCTTCATTCAGTGTTGTTAATTCCCTACTTTGGTTATCTCTGTGATATGTTCTTTGGACATTTTGTTAATTGCAGCAAAACACTTCTATGGGTGTTGAGACTTGGTCAAAATATGTCTCTGTTTTTCCTTTTGCCTGACAACATGTTCCTGCACTCTAGGTGGACTGAATCTGTGATCTTATGGCCACTGTTTCTTATGAGCCAAGCAGATGCCACGTGGTTCCAAGGAAAATTTTATTCCCTATGTTGTGGTTCATATGGAGCAAAATAGATTTTTCAAGCTATCTCAAGAACGAGAAACAATGTATGTCTCATTGTTTTATGTCAACAATTACATAGTTTTCTTTTGCAGCTGCATTTCGAGAATGTTTATTGATTGATATGGCTAGAAAAAACTCAGTTAAAAATTGTGCCTTTAGAATCCTATTGTGACTTTTGGTGTCTTTGCTCTTGTTCTCAATTTTACTGCATCATTAACACTTCTGTGGCTTCAAACTATCAATTAGTTTGATCTTTTATTACAGTCTCTGTTTTGATCAACTCTTTTTTTTTTTTTTTTTTGATTTAAGATACAAAGTATAGGTAGATATAGCCTGTTCTCTCTCACTCTCTGCGTCTTTTTCCGTTTTATCTCCAGAATTATTTTCAATTTTGTTCTTCAATTCAAATCGATGATTTTGTAACTGAGGTTTGGAAGTAGTAAGTGTTTGCCCAATGCAGCAGTATTCAAGCTGTTGTACCGACTTTGGCAGGTTTTACAACAGAACAGCAAGAGTTTCATTCAACTTCTCAAATTCTAGCTATACTGTGTTTAACATGGCGAGCAAGTTCAGTGCATCCTCTTTTAATTGCATCAACGCTTCTATGTATGATTTTAGATGCAGGCTATCATGTAGGTGAGTTCCATACTATTATTTTGAACTGATTGATAATGAGTTTTTCAATTGTGTTAGTCTCGTCTCATTATTCTCTTCAATCTCTTTTGATTTAAGATATGCATAGCAAAGTAGTTGATTCACAGAACATTTTAAATGCTTTTAGAAGAAGTGTTTTTAAACAAAGTTGCTTTCCATAAAATCCGTGAAAAACAATCATAAAGACAATTGATAAACATAATGCGGTAATAAGGTTAAACATCCCAAATAAACAAATTACCAGAATTTATTTAAAACATGAGATACGTCACTGTAATATCTTTTTTCTTTGTATCAAGAGAGAAAACAACTTCTCCATAAACTCCATTTGATACCAAAAAAAAAAAACAACTTCATAAGTCTTACAAGGACAAAAATATCGAAATACTGCTTTAATAAATTAAATAGCACCGCTCGACGGTGAAAAGAGACAATTTCTAGCCATAATTTAATCAATAATTAGGATAGGCCGAGGCCCTGTGGAGGCCCAATTCCAAGCCCAATGAAACTTTGAAACGCGCACACCCTTAGGGTGTGTTCTTTCTTGTTTCTAGTGTTTTTGTTTCCAAAATAATTTGGAAAATGAATTTCATGGATTCGGAGAATGTATTTTAGGTAATGGATATGCGTTTGGAAATGTTTTCTGAAAATGAAATTTTGAAAACAAAAACAGGATATGCGTTTAGAAATGTTTTCTGGAAATGGAATTTCGAGAACAAAAACAAGATATGCGTTTGGAAATGTTTTCTGGAAATGGAATTTTGAGAACAAAAACAAGATATGCATTTGGAAATGTTTTCTGGAATTGGAATTTTGAAAACAAAAACAAGATATGTATTTGAAAATGAATTCTGGAATTGTTCTCTGTTCTTTCTTGTTTTCAAATCCAGTTTTTTGTTCTGCACATTTTTCAATACAATTTCTATCCAATTTCTACCACATATTCTTTTCAAAATTCAAAAAAATTCAAAATCAACCACATATTCCTAAATTCAGTTGAAAACCAAAGGTGTGTTCTTTCTTGTTTCATGTGTTTTTGTTTTCAAAATGATTTAGAAAATGAATTTCATGGATTCAGAGAATGTTTTTTAAGTAAAGGATATACGTTTGAAAATGTTTTCTGGAATTGGAATTTCGAAAACAAAAACAAGATATGCGTTTGAAAATGTTTTCTGGAATTGGAATTTTGAAAACAAAAATAAGATATACGTTTGGAAATCTTTTCTGAAAATGGAATTTTGAAAACAAAAACAAAATATGCGTTTGAAAATGTTTTCTGAAATTGGAATTTTGAAAACAAAACCAAGATATATATTTGAAAATGAATTCTGGAATTGAAATTTTAAAAACAAAAATAAAATAATGAATCATTGAAATAAATTTTCAAAACAAAAATATAAAATGCGTTTGAAAATGAATTCAAAACACTTGTTCCATCAAACTGTATAAATAATAGGCTTGTTAACAGTTATTACTATTTTCTTACATACCCGAACACATTACAATAAAAAACAAATATATGATTACAAACATCTATCTCCCATGTTGAGTCATACTTATTATTTTTCTCAAATTAAATCTTTTTTTTTTCACTCCAGGATAATTGCATAACAAATATCAATCCGTTGAAAGTTGAATTTTTGGCCTAATTTTCAGGGGAAAAAAGAGCAAGATAATAAGGAGTAGACAACAATGAAGCACAAGACTAGGAGGAAAAAATTATTTATATTTTAATAAACATGATTTATGTAGTAAACAAAAAGTGATACAATCACCCCAAAATTATCAAATTTAACCAACAAACTAATTGCTTGTTATTTTATTGGGGAAAAATATTGTTCCATCATCACCCAAAACTACTATTAAAAGGGAACAAAACATGAAAAGGGCTCTATTCACCATCACACTCTGTATATCGTGTGCCTGCTCCAAAAATTTTCGTTTAAATAAATACACTTCTGAATGTGATTGCTATGCCAGTACTTTACTCAACTATGTGGGAGAGCAATCAGAGCCACCTGGAAAAGATTTTCCAACCGTTAGTTATTTTAAGCAAAACTTGCTTCTTCATCATGTGCTTAGGTAGGTGGTCAGAAACACATTATTCTAAATATAACAGCATGCATCACATCAGAACACCATTTCATTAGATGACATTTATTGTACATAGAAATAATGAGCCACAAATAGCTTGAAATCGTTTATGGTGTTAAGCCCCCTGTCCCCATCCCTGATACGCTATACTCCTGGTAATACAAAAGTTTAAGCTGTGGAGGCTACACTCAAGAATTTCTTTTTCTTTTTCCCCCTTGATTAATAAATGCCGGTGACAATACCATGTGGGCAAATAGCAATGACCATTGGCAAATTTACAAAAATCTCCCCTAGTATCCAATTTTTATTGACAATTTTTTGTTAATGTCCTAAAAATATAGTTACACCTTTATACTTAATTATCACTTAAGAATTACGTTATACGGACATCAATGAATGGTCATCAAATTAATTAGATTTCATAAGAGATTCTTGCAAATTCATTAAAAATTTGGGTTTGGTTTTATTTCTGCCAAACTTAGTAGCTTGGGGGTTGTTCCAAATTACCTTTGATTAATTACAGATGATAAAATCATGGTTCCTTTTATCTCATTGGCTGAATATAAGTTTTAGCAGTAAATGTCGATAAAAATTAGATAAAACCAATTAAGATTAACATTAGTTTTAACAGCTTTAGTGCCATGTCTCATTACAAAGAAAGGCTTGGACGTATAATTCAATGCAGATGTGGGAAAAAAAAAGAACAAGAGAGAGACAAGAGGAGACAAAATCAATGTTCAATTCACTTAAAACTGTAAAGTACAAAATAGTCAACAAGGGTATGTTTCACTGACTTAGTGAGTACATAATAGGGTCCGTAGACTTTGGTTGAACTTATCCATGTGCAAGATCCTGAATGTTCCATATTTAGAACAGGATTCAGCTTTAAATGCCATAACATATTTTATTCAATGAGACTAAAAAAAACTACCTTCATGGAGAAACAACCAAACAAACACTGAAACTAAAAAGCAATATCCATGCACTACCCGCAGAGCAAAATCACACATCAAATTCTCTACATAACACAAACAATATAAAACAAGATGAAGAACCAATCATCAAACAAATCACATAACAACTAGCTTTCTATAAATAGACATAAAAATTTACAAACTGACCTCAACTAGGTGGATGACTCCAAAGTTCTCAGTCTCCAAAGCTGCAGCGAAACACTGCAAGAAAAGTTCACATATCTCAATTAACAATATCCAAAAGAGCATAAATTGACAAAATTCAAATGAAATTCAAGTGAAATGAACCGAATTTTACCATTAATACCAAGTTAACAAAACTCTCTAATAAAACAAAACCCCCAACACAAACACCAAAAAGTTGAAATTTTCAAGTGGATAAGTCCAACAATGAAGGGAGAAAGAGAATTGAATCAGAAATAGATAAGATCAATTCTCAATCAAATTTCTATTATATATGAACAACTACGAAAATATTCTGCTCGAATAGATAATAGATGCGTAAGATATGCAATGGAAATCCAGTCGCTGAATTGACATTGCGTTTAGGCTAAAACTGAGTTTGCAAAAGTACGAACTGCATCTAATTTGGGATTTTGGATGTGGAAAAACTCAATTTTTTTTAACTCCTTTTTCCGAATTAAGTGATAGGAATTTGAAGTCATTGGAGAGCATGTAATCATTGTAATTCTTAGTCTCAAGATACAACAAGGGAGCAAAATCTCTAAAATTATTATCTTTAACAGGGATTTTATCCAAATCTTATTAGCAAGTTGCGGCTACAGGTCTTTAAACTTTCTAATCAGATTGCCAGATTCCATCCAAATACCCAATCAGCAAGCCGAAAGAAAAATCCAGATAATATAAATCCCAATTCCCGTGTGTAAATGCTCTCCCAGAAAGCAAACCAAAGCATATCAGAGCCTTACAGCTAGGCCAAAAAAAGAAGGCATTGCTTTCTCTTATCTACGAAAGAATACAGAAAGAAAACCCAAACATTGACTATTCTTAAGAGAAAGCTCGGCCAATCACAACACACAATTTTCAAACAAGACAACAAGTGCAAGAGAGAAAGAGAGGAAGCAGCGTGGTACCGTAGGCGAGATGTGAGTTTTGGAGTGATGAGTTGAAAGAAGAAATGGGAGACTCTTACCCAACCAGTTCACGAAGTAGGTGCCACTCTTGAGATATATCTCCGGTCTTGACGAACCCAAAAAGAAGGATATCACGATCAGCCAAATCGTTGGTGAAGGCGCTGAAGGCAGTGGAAAACGTGAGGGTTTCGTTGATGGATGAAGGTGGTAAGGCCAGGGAAGGCGTCGGCAGCGACAGGGCAGGGTAGAGGAGATGAGAAGGCGAGAGGGGAGGGGTAGAGGAAACGGAAATAGTAATCCCTAATTTGGATACTGTTTATATATCTGAGAAAAAAACTAGGGGTAAAAACGGAAATATATTTTGTTTTATGAAAATGAATTTGGAAAACGTATACGCACATGTATCCCTTAAATGAATTAGTTTGGAAACGAAAAATCATACTCCGAAAACGTATACGAACAGAGCCTTAGCCTCCATGCCTCAGCCCTAAAACCCTAGCAATACCTCTCTTCCTTCTTCTTCCTCTGCCACTAACCCTGCAGCCTTGGCTTCGAAGCGTGGGACAATGAGAGAGGGCAAAAAGGGTTCTGTTGGAGCAAGCTTGCTGAAGAAGAAAGAGGAGAAGATGAGTAATAAAGAAGAGAACAGGACCATTTTTAATAAGAAGAAGGAGAAGAATGAGACCACTACAAAGAAAAAAGCTCAACCCAGACAGGAATCTTCTCTAAAAATCCAAACAGAAGAGAAAGAACAGGAACAGAAACATCAAAACAAGAAGAAACAGCAACAACGACAACAACAATCAGCCTCTGGTTCCGGCTCTGGCTCTGACTCTGATTATGAGGTAATTCCAGATAATATATATTATATTATTTTCACCTTTCTAATATGAAGTTTAAAGGGATAAGGTTATCATGCTGGTGGCTATTGGAACCGGTAATGATACCGGAGATGCTAGCGAAAGTGCTTTTGTTAATGTAAAGCTTGATATTGGTGATATTGAATGTCAACTTCATATTTGTGATAAAATAATTGTAAGAAAATGAATTTATGATATGGAAACTCATATCTGTGATATTGTGGATTGCGTTATAGTGCTGATTGGGTAACGTTGTCGTTTTTTAAAATACAAAAAGGGTTATGATGTTATGGGATTATGTATACCTGTCTACTGTAGCAGGTACCAGGTAAATTGTAACTTAAATTACTTGATAGTAATTGGATGAGTGACACTATGATTTTCAAGTTTGGTGATGTGTGCATATAACATTTCATCTCATTGTTTATGAGACAGTGCTGCTGCTTAAGAAGATACATCATCAAGTTCACTTGAAGCATAGATATAAGACTGATTATGAATTTGTTGTTTTACTTTGGTGGAGGTGATCTGATTGACATCTAGACAATCATCTTGATATGAGAATGTTTATTAAGAATATGTTTGTGTTTGTATGTATCTCATGAAATATTGTTGCTAGGAATAAGTTAATACAGGAAATGCATGTTCTACAATTTGACTAAGCTAACATTTTTGATTTTAGGATTTTTCTGAGGATGATGACTCTGAGGATTATGAATCATTGAGACAGTCAGAAGCTGGAGAAAGCGAATCCTCAGGAGATGAGGTACACGGTAATTACCTTTATTCTTTCTCTACCTGCATACTCTGTTTTTGGTTAATCATTATAGGGAAAAAAAAAAGGGGAATTTTGGAATATGTTGTATTAGATGCAGGGACAGAAACAAAGGAAGTTTGAGAATGAAATGTATGCTTTTGCCTTTTAGTAAATAAATAAAAAAAATGATATGTTTTGCATGTTGTTTAAGCTGCTTCTGTCTTGATGTCTGGAATATGAAAAACTCAACTGAATGAAAGTCAAACAGTTTCTCAGTTATGTGAAGTCTGTTGCTCTACTTTTTGGATGAATTAATACTGAGGTCCTAAGTTGCTTGGAACCACCTATCCAAGATAATAGGATGTTATTTCATGGGTTTATTCACTACTAAAGATTGTAGGACCGTAACTATCAGTTTCAAATCTGGTGCAGATGCAAGTGGGGTTGGAGGGCTTATGGATATATGAAAAATAAAGAATCTTAATGTAGAATCCAACTTTTCTTTTTTGTGTATCACTGTAATTACTTTAATTTTTGTAATTTTTTTTTTACATATTTAGGCTATTATGTAGAAAATAGATTTATTTTCCACCTTCGCTTTAATTAATTAGGGAAAGGCATTGCAGATACGGATAACATTAGTGATCTGGGGAATGATGATGATCATGTTCAAGAAGATCAAAGTGACAGCTCGGAATCCCATCATGGAGTGGAAGAGAGTGACTCTTCAGAGGATGAGGTCTATTGCATTTCTGGTGTCTCAGACAATAAACGACAAATGTCATTACTGTTTGAGTTGGATATAATTAACTACTCTCCTTTTGTTCTTTTTCCTCCTGTTGTTTCTAATAGGTGGCTCCGCGAAATACAATTGGAGAGGTTCCATTAGAGTGGTACAAGGATGAGAAACACATTGGGTATGACATTTCTGGGAAGAAGATAACAAAGAAGGAAAGACAAGACAAGCTGGCTTCCTTTCTTGCCAGTGTTGATGACTCAAAAAATTGGTGAGTGTTTCATTGGAAGGATCATCTTCTCATGCAGGCAGCTCTGGAGGGAAAATACTCTCGATCTGGTTTTCATCATGTATTAAAGAGTTGAGCTAAGCGCAATAATGCCTGGCTATTGTTGCTTGTTAAGTGCTCTTTTTTTTTCTTAATTTTATTTTATAATCCCTAACCCATTGTTGCATTAGTTAGAAATGTGCATAGATTGATGGCTCCAGTGGATGTTCTGTAAGCTGAGGAATCAAAATTTTCCGTCATAGAGATATATTTAGTTTGTTCTAGGACTTTATGGGTCTAATGTTGCAACATAGGAAAATTTCTTCTTTCCTAACATCATGGATATGACAAAGGCATCACTACTGCTCTTTTCAGTGTTATTCATCTGACTTTATATGTACAAATACTATGAAAATAAAGCCAAGTGTGGCCAGAGGTGGGGAGTGAAGAACTGATTTTAATTTGTAAACATTATAAAATTGCTATTCCCATAATTGTTTCAAAAACTTATTTGCTTCATTTGGCGAATTTATGTAATTCTCAGGCGCAGGGTTTATGATGAGTATAATGATGAGGAAATAGAGCTAACAAAAGAGGAGACCAAGGTTATCCGTAGATTACTCAAAGGAAAGGCACCACATGCTGAGTTTGATCCATACCCGGTCCGTAGTTCCTATTCATTATCTATTCGTTAATATTTTCGAATATGTTAACCTTTTAACTGGACGGTAGACATTACTTCGTTTATGCTTGTTTTTGATATTTTTGGCCTATTGATTGCAGGATTATGTTGATTGGTTTAAACATGATGATGCTTTGCATCCACTGTCAAATGCACCAGAACCAAAGAGGCGTTTTATTCCATCTAAATGGGAAAGTAAGAAGGTAAGTCATTTTATTATTGTTCTGGTTAAAATGAAAATGTAAGAAATAGTACTCTCTGGATATTCAGTTTCTTTTATAAAGTCTTAGCTTTAGTTCCTTAGATATCTTTGATTTTCTCTTTTTGATTTTTGGGATTACTATTATTATTATAATTATAAATTTGATTGAAGGTATGCAAACTTTTTGGTGACCTTTTTGGTAAAAGAGACCAATATATTGATAAGTCCACATGGTTCCATGTTTAATTTCCAATGCTTTCTTGTGAATCTATATAGGTTGTTCAATATGTGAGGGCAATTCGCAAAGGATTAGTAAAGTTTGATGAGCCAAAAGAAGAAGAACCACGTTTCTATAACTTGTGGGGAGATGAGTCGAGTGCAGCTGAAAGGGCTAATCGTTTAGCCTTCATCCCTCCGCCAAAGGCAAAATTGCCGGGTATAAATTTGTGTCACATTTAGT
Source organism: Boswellia sacra (assembly GCA_013180625.2). Lineage (NCBI taxonomy): Eukaryota > Viridiplantae > Streptophyta > Magnoliopsida > Sapindales > Burseraceae > Boswellia > Boswellia sacra. The sequence continues at coordinate 30,690 of SNVD02011257.1, forward strand.
TTCAAAATTTTACCTTTACTATTTTCCTATTACTTGTATGAAGTTCTTAAAACTTTGATTGGCTTTTAGGTCACGAGGAATCATACAATCCTTCACCAGAATATATACCAACACAAGAAGAGCTGAATTCTTATCAACTGATGTATGATGAAGACCGCCCTAAATTTATTCCAAAGGGGTAATATGCAATTGAACTAAAACTGCTAGCTAACCTTTATTTGCTTCTTTTATCTGACATTTGAGTTAGCATCCTAAATCAAATTTGATCTGCTCAGATTCACATCATTTAGAAGCGTCCCAGCATATGAGAATGCTGTTAAGGACTCCTTTGAACGTTGTATGGACCTATACTTGTGCCCTAGGGTTCGTAAGAAACGTGTAAGTTGGACTTACTGATTCTTTTCTAGCTTTATACATGATGGTTCTGTTGCAAGTTCTATGGATTAATCCTTTCTGCTTCTTTTCTGTTGGTGATTAATGTCTATCCAATTTCTGTATTTCTCTGCTTCAGATTAATATTGACCCTGAAACATTAAAGCCCAAGCTGCCAAGTCGAAAGGATCTTAAGCCTTATCCTGCAACATGCTATCTGGAGTATAAAGGTCATAAAGGTGCAGTTATTTCAATTTCTCCTGCAGCGTCAGGGCAGTGGATTGCTTCAGGTTTGGATGTTTGTATTAGATAGTTGCTGCATTTTCCAATTAATAAATCGAAACTTTTGCTGGGTATTTATCTAATATTCTCTTATAATGTCCAAAGGTTCAACTGATGGAACTGTGCGTATTTGGGAGATCGAGTCTGGTAGATGTCTCAGGGTCTGGGATATTGGTGAAGCTATCCAGTGTGTAACATGGAATCCTTTGCCTGAGCTTCCTATATTGGCAGTTTCTGCGTAAGGCTGATTTCATAGTCTTTTGGTTGGTTTGACCTTTTTCTTTAACCCTTTGTAATCTGATGATATTGTTTCTCATGCATGTAAACAACTACAATACCTTTTAGGGGACAAGATGTAATTATTTTGAACACTGGATTTGGAAATGAAGAAGAGCAAGGAAGAATTAAGGAACTTCTCCGTGTTGGGAATCCTACAGCAAATGAATCTGGTTAGTTTGTATTAGATATTATTTTAAATGTCTTGTACAGAGGGAATGTTGTCTGATTGCCCTTTCTTTTATATGCATAGACAACATGGCATCCATTGTGACCTGGAATCAAGATGACAAGCATGAGGGCATTAGATTGAGGCATTTTAAGGTATCTCTTGGTCATTTCCCCCTCTTAGATCTATTTGTAGATGATCTCTTTAGTAGTTTTAGACTTGAGACTAGTGCCATGTTTTCTTTTCAAGAATTGACAATTTGCCTTGATGGTTCTCACAGACTGTGACTTCGGTCGAATGGCATCGTAGGGGAGACTACCTTTCAACTGTGATGCCAGCTGATATCCTTTTTGCAGTGAATATTATTTGTATTTCTTTATTTTTTCATCATTTTTACACTCGATGGAGTCTCCATATTTTACATGACAAATCGCCATGTGAGAGTTTGTGGTTACTTTTATACACAATTGGACCAATGATAACTTTATTTTCTGATAATATCTGCACTCCTTTTTATCTAAAAACTCAATTTCAACTTTGTTATTCTCCTTTTTATAACATTGCAGTTTAACTTATAATCTGCAATTGATACTAAGGATGTATGCAGGCACAGCTCACACCCAATTCTGCACAGCAGATGAAAGTGTCTAAATGGAAAACAAAATGTGTGGAGATAACCATGTTCCATTCTTTTGGGATTTTTTTTTTCCTTTTAATTTTTTGGGAGAGGGGCTTTAGGGGTTGCTTTTGGAGTTGGCAGATGAAATTATGCTATATATTGTCTTTTTGATGGATTTTCTTGACCAATTAATTACGTGAATCAAGAGCAATTCTCATGCACCAGCTATCTAAGAGGCTCTCCCATAGAATTCCCTTTAAGTTGCATGGACTTCCTGTATCATCAGTGTTTCATCCTACTCGTTCCATGTTCTTCATTTCGACAAAGAAGAATATTCGTGTTTATGATTTGGTGAAACAAAAGCTTGTCAAAAAGCTTGAGACTGGACTCCGTGAAGTCTCCTCGATTGCAATTCATCCTGCTGGTATGTTTTTGTTTCTTGTCCATTTAGTGCTGGTGAAAATTTTGTGATGGTAGTTTAGTTCCTTCTTAATGGTGAGGTTGAGGTATATACGTTCTTGTAAACTAGTTATCTAGAGGTTTTATCTGACATGTATCTTCCATGCAGGTGATAATGTGATTGTTGGTAGCAGAGAGGGAAAACTGTGTTGGTTTGACATGGACTTGTCTTCAAAAGCTTACAGAGTTCTCAAGTATGTGATAACACAGCAAAATAAATATAAAAGCAGATTAGATTATTCTTTCTTAGTTTCCTTTAGTGTTCTGAAATACTGGTGTGCCTCTTCTTGATATTTACCCTTCAGATCTCTTCTGAAAATATATAGAAGTACTGTTTATTTAGTTGAGTATTATTATCTCATTGCCTATACAAGTCAACATTTTAGAAGCAGCAGATAGTCCAAGCAATAGTAAAAACGAGAGAAAATTTACGACCTGTCTGGCTTTGGATTCAGATAGAATCCTTTGTATGTGTAAATAATGGATGGAACAAATTTTTGAAAAACATGTTAAATTGATTCTTTATTTTATTTTATCTTTTAAGTTTTCAAACACAATCTTGAGAACAAATGTAAAATCTTTTTTTAAAAAAATGTAGTAACTGTGCCCCTCATTCTACCGTTATGCATTTATTGCTTTTAATTTACTTGTATTGTGTTTTTATGAGGTGAAAGTAATCTAATTCTCCTATGGGTTTTTGAATTTCTCAGGTGTCATCCCAAAGATATTACAAATGTGGCCTTTCACCGTTCATACCCGCTATTTGCATCATGCTCTGATGATTGCACTGCATATGTCTTTCACGGCATGGTTTATTCAGATCTCAACCAGAATCCTCTTATAGTTCCCCTGGAAATTCTCCGAGGACATACAAGCTCCAATGGAAGAGGTCAGTGCAGTGATTATATTTCACTCTTTTAGGTAGTTAGGTTGGAAGATTACAGCAAAACGAGCAGAAATCTTGGATCCTTAGAAAGTGATAGGGGCTTGTCTAATGACCACATGCCCAGTAATACTAAAAAATTTACACATGTATGCGAATTTGAGGAAAAAAGTTAGCTACGGGCTTCTTTAAATTTTGCACTTGCCTCAACGTGATTTTTATCTGTTTCAAATTCAATAGTTGATATTTAACATATAATCATAATCATCATTTAGATTTTGGTCATTTTAGTCAGATTGAAGGCACTTGAAAAAAAAAAAAATTCATTCACTCCTTGCTATTGCATTTTTTGTGGGTCTCATGTTGGACCGTAATATTCCGTCTCTGTGGCAAGAACACCATTATGTACTGTAAGCTTTTTTAATAGAAGTTGACCAATATAGCGGTTAAACTTCAAATACCAGTATCTAAATGATCCATAGATCTTCTGCCAGTTATCTGTTAAGAGAGAATAACTTTTAGTATTTACATGAAACTGATGCCACTGCAATGGTTGTGGTTGTACTGCAGGTGTTTTGGATTGTAAATTCCATCCAAGGCAGCCCTGGTTATTTACTGCAGGTTCTGATTCATTGATTAGACTATACTGTCATTGAGATTATTCAGAGGAATCGACGATTACTAATCGACACTTTTAAAGGACTGCAAACTTGGGTGATTAGAGAAAAGGAGTAACTGCAGACCCAAGAGCCTAAATTTTGTACCTGCTAGAAGAAAAGATTGTCTCAACATTACTGGTGGACTTAAGAGCCTTGAATTTTTGTGCCATGTGCAGTAGAAAGTTTGTTTAAACATTGTAGAGATGATGTTCATCTAATGAGTTTCTGGAACCAGTTTAGTAAATTATCACTAAACTGGTCTCAGTTATAATTTTTGACACTGATATAGAAAAGGCTATCTTGATTATTATGATTATTATCATTGTATAAGATCTATAAATGGAACTTTATTGTGTTGACCATTAGACTTTAGTTGCATTTAAGCAACCGTTAAATGTATCGCAGGACACATTTGTTTTGTATCTTTTAATTAATGTTGTAATACAGAAGTTCTGTAAAAACAGGTTTATGCTTCTAAGCCGAGTGTTAGCGAGTGCCTCTCTAGATAGAAGGAAAACGAAATGCAGAACTCGGAAAGCATCAACTCAGACAATGCATTCTTTTGGCTTCCTGATGCTACAAGTTTTTGGATCATCTTCTCTTGATGGCCCCAAACATTTCTATATTTAAGAGAGAACACTCAGCATGCTTCCATTTGTGGAAAGAAAATGCACGATGGCACAATAGCCTTAAATACTATGGTATCCATCTGGTAATGTTATTGGTCTGATTTTAAGAATCGGAGAAGAATCAAAAGCACTAACAGAATTCAAGATTCTAATCCAATGATTTATATATTTGTCGGGCAATGGTATCAAATTGATAATATAACAGCTCTATACAAGGAAGAAAATCACAAGCATTAAATCTTTATTGTGGGAGTTGAATGGTTATGATATCTGCTCTTGCACTTGGTTTAAAATAATATTTCACTGTTATAATTCCTCAACTCAATATTACAATACCATCCAGTGGCATCCAAATCATTTTAAAACTGTACACAAAGGTATTCCACTATTTATACGGTGTTCAACTCTATAGAATCTTTATTCGCGGCGCAAAATAATATGCTGATACTTATAGCAGTTGGACTGCTGCAATTGCTGGTATTTTCTCTCGCAGTTTCTGAGTAACAGCCACTCGAACAGTCATGACACCTGCTGCTGGACCTGTAATTCGGACTTTCACTATCGGCTCCTCAATCGCCACTAATTCAAGAGATCCACCTGCTGACCCAACAAGGAATGGTCTGATTTCTTCAAGTACCTGACAAAATTAACAATTTTAAAATCTGCAAGCAACATTCAGATCAGGCAGAGCAGAAGTGTAACCTGTACATTATTATCATTTCAAGATTAGTATTTGAAAATAGACCTGTACTATTCCATTTCAGCGCAGGCACTTCAAAGTTCATCCAAATTTACAATTATTTCTTTACTTAGTTATATATCAATTAGTGACTATGATTTCTCAATACCACCTGAACCACGAGTAGCAGGTTTAAGCTAGCGAACATATCACCACAACAACCTAAACAACTAGGAGCATTCGTCAAATTACTAAATTTTCAAAAATGATCCACAGCAATTGCCATCAAACACTACAGCTCAAAAAGCAAGGGAGCCCTTGATTATAGGATAATGACAATTTGGCTCCCGAACTGAGGCCTAATTCAGATTTAGGAGTCGAGGTTTCAAAAATAGCTTTTTAACCCCCTGAAACTGTAAACAATGGTAAAATTAACAGAAAAATAACGTTGACCATAATTTGATTATATCATACAGCAAATAGTCAAAACTACCCTTTTGTTAATATTAAAAACCTAAACAAATAATAAACAAAAATTTATTAAAAGCATAACAAAATTAAATTATTCTATAAACAATCAAATCATCCAAAACTTGAACCATCTCCACCTATACCTTGAACCAATTCACACATCTTCACCCCAAACAACCATTATTTTTCTCTACATCCAATCGTTATTTTTCTCTACATCCAATCATCAATTTGTACACAAATTTATGTCAAAAACCCAAAAAATAAAAACAAACCAACAGTCAATTGAACCTTGTAATGGCAGTGAGAATCAACCACAAAAATCAAAAACCAATTGAACCCGCAAACCCCAAACTGAAGCTGCGAACCCCATCTCCAACAGAGCTACCAAACACTTCACCACTCCCCTCACACTGGCCTTCGAATCTGCAATCCCCTTACTCGGAAGTGAGGGTGGAATGCATGGCGGCAGCGGTGTTGGGAGCAGCAGTGGCAAGTAGGTGGCAGTAGGGAGAAGGAGGAGAGAGAGGAGCGGGAGAAGGAGGAGGGGGAGGAGAGAGAAACGAAGGGAGAAATAAAGCAGAGGAAGAAGAGAGGAAGAGGATGAGGCAGTGAAGAGAGGACGAGGAGGAGAAAGAAACAGCGGTTGGGAAATGTTAAGGGTGAAGAAGGATATTTTTAGGCTAAGGGGCAACTTTTTGAATTTTAAATCATAATTGAACAAAGATTACCATTTTACTCTCACGTCATTAGCTTTTCCATTAAAGGACAAACCTCAAGGGGCAAAAAGGCTATTTCGGAAACCTCGACTCCTGAATTTGAATTGGGCCTTAGTTCCGGGGGCAAATATTATTATCCCTTGTATTATATGTGGCAAAGTTGAGCATCATTAATAATCCATGAATGTGGTCCATTGAACTCATGTTCTGGTTTCTACCAGCACATACTGTTGATAAATCACCAAAATCATGAGAATTGCATTCAAAAGATGCACTATTAGCTATACAACTAGAATTTGTTTCTTCAGTGTCCCCCTGATTACAACAATCTGCTACCGTTACATGCCTATCAATTGATTATGGAGGATTCAATACAAAAATTAACTTTACTAATCCATGAAGGTATCTATCTTACCCAAGTGTCCATTGGTTGACAGCTGACAGACCTGCATAAAAATGCAGAACTTCATTTGACATGCAAGTTCCCAGACTCGTTAAAAATTGTATGCTGGGCCCATTTGCCTTTTCATAACCAAGCTACCATGAAATATTCAAACTTCCTTTCATCCAAGATTAAGGTTTCCAAAAGCAAAAATTATATGCACAATATAAATTGCCTAGCAATGAGAAACCAAATAAACTCCAGTACAATCCACAGAAACCAAGGCTTCCTACAAGATTTCAATCTTAAAATAGAACTATACTTAAACCCAAAACTAAGAGATTGCTAAGACAAGCGTTGACTACTAGTTCTACAGGTAATGGAACTAATAAATAAATAGCTGCATACTCTAACAGATCATATAGAACCATTAGAGTGATAATCTACCCAAAGTTACCTCTGTGCAAAACAAGGGAAAGAGAGGGAGGAATGGCTATGCGAACTAATGAATATAAAGCAAATACCTTCTCTATATTCTCTTCATTCAGCTCAAGCCCAGTTTCTTCATCTGCTACTGCTTCCACTGCAACTATCTCAGGGATCTTTTCCATTAAGCGACGTTCAATACCCATCTTCATGGTCATAACAGAACTTGGACAAGACCCACATGCTCCTTGTAGTTTCAACCGTACAACATTGCCATCAATCTCATGTAATGCTACATTTCCACCATCCGCTATGAGGTAAGGTCGAACTTCATCCAATACACTTTCAATATTCTCTGCAGTTAATGGCAACTCAATAGCTGAATCTGGAGTCGCCACAGCTTTCACAACTGCTGCACAATATGTAAATGGGAGGAACATTAAACAAATATTCATAGATTGAACAAATATTTTACTACTACATATGTAAACAACTGAAAAAAAAAACTCACTTTGGATTCACTTGGGAGTGCTTTCATAAAGAGTATTTTCAAGTAATCATATTGTGTAAAAACATCATAAAGCATTCTCTAAAAAATCATTTATGTTCCAAAAAGCACTTCAAATGCTTCTTTATTCATCGTAACTGTAAAGGGGTTGTAAATTTACAAGTTTTTTTGAACTATGGGTACAAGGGTTCGAGGCTGCTTTTGTATACAATACAGAGATAGTAGTAAAGGTTTAGTTTTATAATAGCCCATGCTGCAGCGTTTTGCTTCCTTTAATGACATCTGGTCCACTTGCTAATTTCTTTCTTCATTACTAAAAAATCTTACGAATTTTTCTACCAAGAAAACGAAAATTATCGGAAAAACTAAGTTTATTTTCAACCAAAATCTTCTGGCTAAATGCAAGCAATCCCCCACTGGTTCCAAATTTGATCTCCCAATTAAAAAAAAAAAAAACCCTCACTTAAAACTCCTAAACTTTCCTAAAAATCCAACAAATTTATCAAGAAACTACCGAGAAATTTCGTAAATTTTTCAAAAACCTCTCCTGAAACAAAAAATTAAAGACCGAAACAGAGAAACTAACCACGCCTGCTCGTGGCATCACGGGTTCGGACCAGCCGGAAGCGACATGAGCCGCGTCGCACCGGATTGCGCCACCTCGAGAGAGAAACTCGTGAGCCAAAGAAGCTGGAAGCCTGCTAATGAACAAATGAAATTAAATTAAAAAGAAAAAATTAAATAAGTCGAATTGGAGAGGAAGAATCGGAGAGAGGAACCTTGGTGGGAGGACGAGAGCAAGAAGGACAGTCTAGGGTTTGGTGGGGCCTACTGTATGTAGTCGGGTTTAGCACCACGCCTTGCATATCTATTCTCAAAATTTCTCTAGAAATTTCTTTTTTTTTTATTTGATGTGATTTCAAATTAAATTAAGGGGATTGAGCGATGTTCTGTTTCTGTTTCTCTTCTCGTTTTGCTTTGCTTGGCTTGGCGCCGCACTTTCCTTCCTTTTGATTTTGAATAGCTGGAACCTGTTCGAGTGTTGTGAAACGTTTTTGGTATCGCTTTTGTTTTTGTTTTTATTATTGCGGGTGTTGCCATTGTGCCATATGGCGGGATTGACCATCGCTTATTTTCTTATTTTTTAATTTTATTTTCGGAAAAATATCTAACACGATGTTAGTTTGGTAATTATTAAAAGAAAAAAAAGGGAGAGAGAGAGAGAGAAAGAGAGAAGGAGAGGAAAAAGGAAAACAAACATTATTTATTTTCTTTAAAATTGCTTTTCTCTCTATTCTCTATATATTTTATGCATAATCACAAAATAAATTTCTTGACAATAAAATTTAGTTTAGAATTCTCTCTCTCTCTCTCTTTTTTTTAATTGCTCTTCTAATCAAAATTTATACTACCTTTTAGTATGAGCGAGTTTATATATAAAAAGTTTGTAATTGTGTTTTTTAATTTAAAAATATATAGAAAAGGCCACTTAAAAATTACCATACATAAGTTTACAAGTAGGATACAATGTAAAATGGCAAAAAAATCTATTTTGTTACTATTTCCTTTTATTGTTGTTGTATAATTGTTGTATAATTCTTTCTTTTGTTAAGAAAAAAAAAAGAGAAGAAGAAATTAAATAAATTGTCTACCTTTGTAAAAAATAAGAAAAAAGAGTATGAGTCTCTCCACATATGTCTTTTAATCTTGAGATAGCTAGATTTTTATATGAAGAACAATTTGATGGGTAATTGCCCAAATGAAAATTATTAATTTAAGATCATATGTATTGTGAATATATATTAAAAAAACGTTTATCAAAAACAATATTGAAAAATTAAAAAAAAACATATGTATTTTTTTTATGAACTAGGATCCTCTTTTAATATAATTTTAAAAATAACTTCAATGTAACATAAATTAATTACGTTAATTTGCACATATATAATAAGACTGCAAAATTTACAAAGCAAGCAAAAAAGACTTCAATTACTTTACAGTAATAAAAACACTGACACCCCTTTTGTTACATATCTTTCAAGAACTTCAATCAAATAACAACACGAATTGAAATTTTAATACACATATCAATAATGAATTGACCTATTTTTTTAAAATGTTTGTTTCTAGAGAAAATTAATTAAACCAGACTTAATAGTGATGAATGAACCCATTTTCTCATCAATTGAAATACATGTTAGGGGATTGATAGAGAGTGCTGTGAAGTACTGTACTAGAAGGAGATGACCCTTTTTTCTTGAACAAATCTGTAACAAGAGGCACAATAGGCTTCTTCTTCATCATATTCTTGGTCCTGACCTCTTTCTTCCCTCCAAAACAATCATTCTCTTTGACACTCAATATTTGAGCCAAATATAATGAATTCTTCTTCCTTACTCTACTCCTCCTCCTCCTATCTTCTTCTTTACTTCCATTTTCAAAGCTCGTTTTTGTTTTACTCGCCACCGGCCCCGCCGCCGCAACCTTCTCAGCAGCAGCAGCCGCCTCGGCCTCAGCCAACTTTGACATATTCTTATGAAGCTCAGCGTTCAATGTAGCCAAGGCAATCTCTGTCTCGGATTCCCTCTTCTTCAGCAACATCAGCTCCATCTTCGTTGCCTCAAGCTCAGCCTCAAGTTTCCTCAGAGTCTCCAACACTTTATGATCCTGATCTCCACCCTGCTCACGAGTATCACTACTATTAGGGGTTCCATGATCATCATGAGGACTTGGTTGATAGCTCCATGTAGCTATCATCTCATTCTCAGGGGTAGTGCTAAATGAGAAAGGCTTTGGAGAATAAATTTCTCCAACAAGAAACCTCTCTCCGAAGATGGCTACAGCTTCCTTGACTGATCGAAAAGGGCGTGACGTATCGACGTTGGAGCTGTAATCCTTGTTTGGGAGGTGAGAAAGAGCTAGGGTTTGAGTTTCCATGGCATGAAGGTGATGAGAACGTGAAGATGAATGATGAAGGAGAGGAGAAAGGTAAGCTAGGGTTTATTTCATGATGAGTTGGTTTAGGTTTAGGGTTTCTTTGCTTTTACTACAAATGATTACATAGAGAACGACCGATCATGAGTGAGAATGAAGAAGAAGTAGCTGAAGAGATTGAGGAAAGAAGCCGGTTGATTCAAGGTTAAGACAAGATGATGATCAGGATCGATCAGATGATGATGAGAACTCGTTAACTACTTTATTGGTGTGTCACGTGCTAAATTAGGAATACATATTGGTACATAAAATCTATAATGTTACCTAATTCATAAATTAACAAAACTTCTTCTAAGATAATATTTTGATTGCAAGTAGTCAAAAGTTCATGATAGAGTTATCAATTTGGTTAGATTTAGTACTACTTTGAGGATTAGGAGATTGTTTATTAATAGATGCATGAAAAAGACATTTATTGTTGTTGATTGTTTATTATATCATCACCATATCTAGTATGAAAATGAGTTTTTCTTTGTTTATATAATTAGTTATGATCTAAGATTTGACACTCGTACCTTACTAAAAGCTAATATATTTTGTTGCTAATTAAAATTTATGTTTAGGGATTTGGGAATTGCTAGGTGTTAGTCATAATGTACAATAAATTATATTTGCAAAATAAATATTTTAATTTGTATTTCAAGCAAGGTGAAAGTTTTCCTTCGGGCCATCCCGCATATACACGGGGTGGTGATGGCTCAATTATCTTACATGAGTTAGATAATATGGACATATAAAAACACAAGTATGGGTATAACAAATTAATGTTGTAAGATTGGTATTGAAGTAAACACCAACAAGAAATAGCAATATTAAATATGAAATATAATCATAAGAATAATATTAAACTAATGAAAGAATAATATATTTTCGATCTCATAAAATATTAGATCAACACAGATGACTAGTTGGTTTTTTCTAATGCCATTTTTCTTATTTTATCTTTCGGTAAATTTTTTTTTCTAATTCCATTTTCATTTTTTTTCCTTTTTATTATCTTTCTGTTTAATAAATTTACAAGTATCAGAATACATTTCTTCTTTACTTTTACGCTTTCTCTTTTTGTTGTCTAAAGTAGTCTCCAGTAATTTTTGCTTCTATCATGACTTGCTCTCTTTTTTGCCCCAAATACAAAAATTTAAATTTTTATAAAAATATTTTTTTGTTTGATGCGTAAACCTTAAATAATAAAAATAATTTTTATTAGAGATAATCTCTCATGATTAAAAAAATTAATATAAGAGATTTCCATACTCAAACTTGGAAATTAAGATAGATTTATATATCACAATCCACCTAGAACAAATCTGGGCGTTATTCTTGTCTAAGCTCATCATCTGAAAGCAAAGAGTGTTGTTATTTAAGTCTCTTAAAATCTATTTCTATATATATTTTAGATAATAATAGAATTATCCTTTTTTAATTATTTAAATTTAATAAATATTTACCTTCCTCCTTCTTTACACTTTTTTTCTATTGTAAACTCAAGTAATATAACTTCTAAATAAAAATAAATAGATTAAACTAAACTTTTTGATATGTTATAAACTTAAGTAATAATATAAGTTGTATTTTGTAAATGAAATATAATAACAGAACTGAAAATTGCTAGGTGACCTGAGAACAAAAGAAAAGAAAACATTAAATCAAAGGAGGCAGACAATGGGTTGTATGGTAAATAAATTCTAAATGAAGATTATTTTTAACTTTATATAATATATCTTTAAAAAAGGAGCTTAAAAAGAGATCTCAAGAAGCTTGAATAACAACACTCCAAACAAAATCTTGAAGAAAATGTGCACTTATCCTTAATTTCATGTTTTATGTTGCTATTGGGCTAGCGTGGATCGTCAATTATTGTGTAACGCTTTCATGTTTTATATACGTGGTACTATTTATCGTCACCAATATTGCTGCGACTATCGAGCCTAGATTTATTTAAACAAAAAAAAACCAAAAGTTGAAAACTATTTGATGAGCATACGAATTGGGAAATTAATATAAAGTATGCTTCTTAAATGAAAATCATATTATCCTTTTAAATCATTCTTAACATTAATTTGTAGATATATATTTTTGTTCAGTCAAAATTATTGTAAGATCATCTCTACTAATAGTGGTCACTTCGAGATATTAGACCAACGAGAATAGATTCCTTTCAAACATAGAACTCACTCTTTAAATTTGCAAATTATAAGCACCAATAATTAATTTACAAATTAATGGATTGACACAGTGAAGATCAATGATCACAATATATATAAAGATCAAAAAAATTGACAAGTTCTGCTTCTGTTGGGTGAAACCGAAACCCTCTCACCTCATGATCATCTGCCTGCTGCATCATTCTCTTTAATTTCTTTCTTCTTTTCTTCTCTTCGTGAGTTGTAAGCTTCATGCAAGATTAATGTAAATAATGATTTGGAAACTTCATGTTAACATATCTAATTTATATACGCGTAAAACCTGGACATTTGCTGGCCATTTGCCGACTTAATTGGATAGAAACCTGATCTATTAATTTATGTAGTTTTACCTTATCATATTTATTTTAAATCTTCATTTATATAATATTTCGTACCACATTTATCTATGTGTAAAAAACTATGTTTATACATAAGAGATAATATACCGCCCTTAAACTAATATAGTTTTGATGTTTCAATAATACATCATGAAGATTTTGATCCATTGGTTTATCTGGTTGCCATATGCACACCCACATGTTTCCTTCTTCAGTAAATTTTTGTCATGTAGATTGTCACATGAGGTTGTAAAATTTGAGTTGTATGACAGTTATAAATCTAGCACTACTTTATTTAAATATATTAAATAAAATATTTCACAAAATGAAAGAGATACTGCTCATAAAATTATTGGTCGAAGCATGCAAGAAGGCAATGTCCTTAATACCGATTTCATTCCCTCGGGATATATAATCCGATGCAACAGGGTTGGTAGCGCCCCGCCTCCAGGATATAACAATTGGTTTAATCCAAGCATATCAGACAAATAGCTTCTCCATGATGAACTGTATATTTTTTTGACAAAATATTAGACAGACATTTATACATAAAAATCTCTGGCTTATGGAAATGATGTCTAGTTTGATTGCTATAATGCACAGTTGAACAGGCAGTGGACAAGAATCTTTATAGGCTAACATGGTCTCTCATATTGTAACCATTGTTTACTAATCCAATTTATCTATTTTTTTATTTTTATTTTTACTTCACTTTCTTTTTTGACTCATATACGTGATGGTACATTTTTACCATGTAAACATTTTTATAAACATTAGTCTTTTTTTTTTAATTTCCACTAATTTCCTTGTCCTCATGTAGAATCCATGTTATGTTAAGTAGATTAATGCAGCATAGCAGCAATGGTATATCGCAAGTCTCTAACAATGTGATTATAAAGAGATCAAATTAGTTACAGAAAGAACATTGAGGGACTAAAAAAAAAATTTTTTTTTGAATTAATGCCTCTTTGTTTTCTTAGATCCTTGTGTGAGATTCGATGAATTTTATCAATAATGTTTAAGTTTATCTTAGTAGTTTGTTGAGCAAACCGTATGATGACGAACTCATCTATAATATTATAGACTTTATAAGGGACCCAATCATTAGTAATACATAATTACTGCTAATATATTATTGGGAAAAGCAAAGAGCCAAAGATCTTGACTGGCCACGTAATATTACTAAACTGCGGGTAAGCTGCCGATGCTGGAGAAAGAATTTAATAAGTAAACAAGGATTGGCCTTGTGTCACAGAGCCAGAGAAGCGTGAAGAAAATGAGCACCATTGACTTGTTAGTTTTGTTGGCTCATGTTAAGAGTAAAATGTGAGTGTTATGTGACCTTTATAAAAGGAAGTCATATGAAAAATTTTTTATTGTCCCAAATGAAATATCCTTCACCCCCCTATATTTGTAAGGTATCCCATATAAGACCTCATAGTTTAAGGGTTTTTCATTAAGGACCTTAAAATTTGTAATATTTACTTTTTCCCCCTTTGTTTTGGGTATTTGTAGTATTGCTCAATTGTTTAGGTAATTACAGTTTGACCCAACTATTCGGATAATTGCAGTTTGGCCCAATAGTTGTGGTATTTGTATTGTGGCCCAAAAGTTTGTATTCTCTTTGAAGGTAGTGGAAAGTTTCTTCAGCGGCGCCCGAGGACGTAGGTACTAATACCGAACCTCGTTAAATCCTGGTGTGTTTTCTATTTCTGCATTGTGGTTGATTGGTTGCCTCTTTAGTTACTATTATATTCAATTATCTGGCATAGTTGTGGTTGTGCATTTTGGGTTGTTCTGTTGGTTATCGCTTCCGCTTGTGCATAACAATTGGTATCAGAGCCGAAGGTTTTGGGTAGTTAGTGGCTATTTCATTGAAGCACTTACTACTGTTCTGGGTTGTTGATTTTGGATTGCTAGTTATTGAATATAATAGTTTGTTTGGAGCTTGGTTATTGGTGATTTGTGTATCGAGCTTATTTGTGAGAGGTTGTAATGGCTTCATCGTCTACTGTATCTGAGAAGACAGTGACTGTGACAAATGCAAAAATAGATGTTGAAAAATTTGATGGCCGAAATAATTTCGGCTTATGGCAGAGTGAGGTGTTGGACGGGTTGTATCAGCAGGATTTGGATATTGTTCTGGAAGAAACAAAACCAGAAGATATCAGTGCAAGAGATTGGGACAGGCTGAATATAAAAGCTTGTGGGTTGGTTCGCTCTTGCTTGTATAGAGAACAAAAGTATCCGTTCACTAAGGAGACATCTGCAAGCAAATTGTGGAAGGCGCTGGAGAACAAATATATGAAGAAAAGCAATGAGAATCGACTGTATCTATTGAAGAGATTGTTCCGTCTCCAATTGAAACCAGGTACGAGCATCAGTTTTCATATTGATGAGTTTAATAAGTTAATTGCTGATTTGTTAAACTTAGATGAAACCTTCAAAGATGAAATTAAGGCTATGCTATTGATTGGCTCACTTTCGGATGAATTAGATCATTTGTGCATTACTCTTATCCATGGGAAAGATAAACTGTCTTTTGAGAAAGTTTGTTCTGCTTTGTTGAATTATGAAATTCGTAAGAAAGATCAAAGGGAACATAGGGATGAGTCAGTAGATGCATTGACAGTGAGAGGGCGTAGTCATAGTAGGAAACCAGGAAAAAGGGGAAAATCTTGGTCGAGGGGTAGATTAGGAAAAGATGAGTGTGCCTTTTGTCGTGAGAAAGGGCATTGGAAGAAAGATTGTCCTAAGTTGAAAAAGAAAGAAAAGGGCAAGGCTGTTTCTGATACATGTGTTGTTGAGCGTGAGGATGATAGTGAGTCAGATATATGTCTAGCTGGTCACCTATCCACTTCTGGTTCTGATGAGTGGATTATGGATTCGGGTTGTACTTATCATATGTGTCCACATCGGGATTGGTTCTTTCAGTTTGAGAGCTTGATTGTGGAGTTGTGTATATGGGCAATGATGATATTTGCCATACTGCTGGGATAGGTTCGATCCGTTTGAGGAATCATGATGGACTGACTAGAGTTCTGACAGATGTTCGGTATGTACCGAAGTTGAAGAAGAATCTCATCTCTTTGGGAGCCTTGGAATCTAAAGGCTGTGGTATATCTATTCGAGATGGTATTCTGAGGGTCACTTCAGGCGCTCTTGTGGTATTGAAAGACACTAGAAGGAACAACTTGTATTACTATAATGGTAGTACAGTTATTGGATCAGCGGCTACGGTTTCCGATAATGATACAGATTCAGAGATCACGAGACTGTGGCATATGCGTTTGGGACATGCAGGTGAGAAAGCCTTATTCAGTTTGGTAAAACGAGGCTTATTGAAAGGTGCAAAGACCTGCAAGCTGGATTTCTGTGAGTATTGTGTTTCTGGGAAAGCAGAAGAGAGTGAAATTTGGCACCGCTATTCATAATACCAAGGTATTCTTGATTATGTTCACTCAGATGTTTGGGGACCTACCAAAACCGCATCTAATGGGAGGTAGGCACTACTTTGTTACTTTTGTTGATGACTTTTCCAGAAGAACTTGGGTGTACTGTTTGAAATATCAAAAGATGATGTACTTCGTGGCTTTCCTTAAATGTAAAGATGATTGAGACACAGACGGCAAGAAGATCAGCATCTCAGAACAGATAATGGTGGTGAGTATTGCAGTGATCAGTTTTTGAAATTGTGTCGAGATGAAGGTATTGTACGTCATTTTACTGTTAGAGGTACACCGCAGCAGAATGGGGTGGCAGAACGCATGAACCAGACATTGCTGGAGAAAGTTCGGTGTATGTTGTCTAATGCTGGGTTAGGCAAGAAATTTTGGGCTGAGGCTGTGACTTATGCGTGTCATCTCATTAATCGTCTACCATCAGCTGCTAGTGGTGATAGAACTCCATTGGAGGTATGGTCTGGACAACCTGTTTCTGATTATGATTCTTTACATGTTTGTGGTTCCACTGCATATTATCATGTGAAAGAATCTAAGCTGGATCCTAGAGCCAAGAAAGCGATTTTCTTGGGATTTGCTTCAGGAGTGAAAGGATATCTTTTTTGGTGTCCTAGTTCGAGGAAGATTGTATCCAGCAGAGATGTGACATTTGATGAGTCTTCAATGTTGAAGAAATCAGAAAACCAGACAAAGGTTAATGGTACTCCACAGCAGGTGGAGCATACTCAGCAGCAGGTGGAGTTTGAAACGACGACATTGAACCCAGTTAGATCTATTGAGACAGATGATGGTACTCTTATGACAGAGGGAGATTTGGGAGATGATGGTGAGGGTTCTACTCAGGAACCCCAACAGCAACAAGAATCTATTGTAATTGATAGGCCAATACGTGAGATTCGCAGACCTGCTCGATTTGCTGATATGGTGGCCTATGCACTTCCAATTGTAGATGCTGATGTTCCTTCCACTTATAGAGAGGCAGTCAGATGTTCTGAAGTTGATGAGTGGAAGACAGTTATGAGCGAAGAGATGCAGTCTCTTCAGAAGAATGAAACTTGGGAGCTAGCTCAACTACCGAAGGGTAAAAAGGCAATTAGGTGCAAATGGGTATATGCAAAGAAAGATGGATTTCCTGACAAGAATGACGTCCGCTACAAGGCAAGGTTGGTGGCTAAAGGCTACGCTCAGAGGGAAGGAATTGACTACAATGAGGTATTTTCTCCAGTTGTGAAATATTCTTCCATTAGAATTTTGTTGGCCTTGGTAGCTCAGATGAATATGGAACTAGTTCAACTTGATGTAAAAATTGCATTTTTACATGGTGAATTGGAAGAGGAAATCTATATGACTCAGCCAGAGGGATTCAAAGTTGCTGGTAAGGAAAATTTAGTATGCAAACTGAAAAGATCGCTTTATGGTTTGAAGCAATCTCCCTGACAGTGGTATAAGCGATTTGATCGGTTTATGATGGGTCAGAAGTACACAAGAAGCAAATTTGATAATTGTGTGTATTTTCGGAGGCTACGTGATGGTTCTTTCATTTATCTACTCTTGTATGTTGATGATATGTTGATAGCTTCGACGAATGTCGAAGAAATTACAAAGTTAAAGACTCAGTTGAATCGAGAGTTTGAGATGAAAGATTTGGGTGAAGATAAGAAGATTCTAGGCATGGAGATTAGCAGAGATAGAGGGAGAAGCAAGATTTGTTTGACTCAGAAGCAGTATCTGAAGAGGGTATTACAACGGTTTGGCATTACAGAGTAGTCTAAACCTGTAAGTACCCCACTTGCTCCTCATATGAAGCTCAGTGCATCTTTATCTCCTAGTACAGATGAGGAACGAGAGTATATGTCTCGAGTTCCATATGCTAATGCAGTGGGTAGTCTGATGTATGCTATGGTGTGTACGAGACCCGACATTTCACATGCAGTTGGAGTTGTGAGCAGATACATGCATGATCCTGGTAAAGGACATTGGCAAGCAGTGAAATGGATTCTACGGTATTTGTTGAGAACCGTAGATGTTGGCTTAGTCTTTGAGAGGGATGATACATATGGTCAGTATGCTAGTGGTTATGTTGATTCAGATTATGCTGGTGATTTGGATAAACGTCGGTCGACAACCGGTTATGTGTTTACTCTTGCAAGAGCACCAGTGAGTTGGAAGTCTACTTTACAGTCTACAGTGGCTTTGTCTACTACGGAGGCAGAGTATATGGATATGACAGAGGCTGTGAAGGAAGCTATTTGGTTACAGGGATTGCTGGATGAATTGGGACTTGGGCAGAAGAAGATCACTCTTTATTCTGACAGTCAGAGTGCTATCCACTTAGCGAAGAATCCAGTGTTCCATGTTTGTACGAAGCATATTGATGTTCGGTATCATTTTGTGCGGGAGATCATTGATGAAGGGAGAATCTTACTTCAGAAGATTGAGACTGCCGAGAATCTTGTAGATATGTTGACTAAGGTTGTGACAGCGATCAAGTTCAGTCATTGTTTGGACTTGATCAATATTGTGCGAGTTTGACCGCGCCAGTGGGCGCATTTGGAGGCGTTGCAATTGTGATAGAGAATATGGGAAAAAGAAGAGTTTTATGGTGGGTTGGCATATTCGCCAAGGTGGAGATTTGTTAGTTTTGTTGGCTCATATCCCACATCGGTTAAGAGCAAAATGTGGGTGTCATGTGGCCCTTATAAAAGGAAGCCATATGGGAAATTTTTATTGTCCCAAGTGAAATATCCTCCACCCCCTATATTTGTAAGGTATCCCATATAAGACCTCATAGTTTAAGGGTTTTTCATTAAGGACCTTAAAATTTGTAATATTTACTTTTTCCCCCTTTGTTTTGGGTATTTGTAGTATTGCTCAATTGTTTAGGTAATTACAGTTTGACCCAACTATTCGGATAATTGCAGTTTGGCCCAATAGTTGTGGTATTTGTATTGTGGCCCAAAAGTTTGTATTCTCTTTGAAGGTAGTGGAAAGTTTCTTCAGCGGCGCCCGAGGACGTAGGTACTAATACCGAACCTCGTTAAATCCTGGTGTGTTTTCTATTTCTGCATTGTGGTTGATTGGTTGCCTCTTTAGTTACTATTATATTCAATTATCTGGCATGGTTGTGGTTGTGCATTTTTGGGTTGTTCTGTTGGTTATCGCTTCCGCTTGTGCATAACAATTGGTATCAGAGCCGAAGGTTTTGGGTAGTTAGTGGCTATTTCATTGAAGCACTTACTACTGTTCTGGGTTGTTGATTTTGGATTGCTAGTTATTGAATATAATAGTTTGTTGGAGCTTGGTTATTGGTGATTTGTGTATCGAGCTTATTTGTGAGAGGTAGTAATGGCTTCATAGTCTACTGTATCTGAGAAGACAGTGACTGTGACAAATGCAAAAATAGATGTTGATAAATTTGATGGCCGAAATAATTTCGGCTTATGGCAGAGTGAGGTGTTGGACGGGTTGTATCAGCAGGATTTGGATATTGTTCTGGAAGAAACAAAACCAGAAGATATCAGTGCAAGAGATTGGGACAGGCTGAATATAAAAGCTTGTGGGTTGGTTCGCTCTTGCTTGTATAGAGAACAAAAGTATCCGTTCACTAAGGAGACATCTGCAAGCAAATTGTGGAAGGCGCTGGAGAACAAATATATGAAGAAAAGCAATGAGAATCGACTGTATCTATTGAAGAGATTGTTCCGTCTCCAATTGAAACCAGGTACGAGCATCAGTTTTCATATTGATGAGTTTAATAAGTTAATTGCTGATTTGTTAAACTTAGATGAAACCTTCAAAGATGAAATTAAGGCTATGCTATTGTTTGGCTCACTTTCGGATGAATTAGATCATTTGTGCATTACTCTTATCCATGGGAAAGATAAACTGTCTTTTGAAGAAGTCTGTTCTGCTTTGTTGAATTATGAAATTCGTAAGAAAGATCAAAGGGAACATAGGGATGAGTCAGTAGATGCATTGACAGTGAGAGGGCGTAGCCATAGTAGGAAACCAGGAAAAAGGGGAAAATCTTTGTCGAGGGGTAGATTAGGAAAAGATGAGTGTGCCTTTTGTCGTGAGAAAGGGCATTGGAAGAAAGATTGTCCTAAGTTGAAAAAGAAAGAAAAGGGCAAGGCTGTTTCTGATGCATGTGTTGTTGAGCGTGAGGTTGATAGTGAGTCAAATATATGTCTAGCTGGTCAGCTATCCACTTCTGATTCTGATGAGTGGATTATGGATTCGGGTTGTACTTATCATATGTGTCCACATCGGGATTGGTTCTTTCAGTTTGAGGAGCTTGATTTGTGGAGTTGTGTATATGGGCAATGATGATATTTGCCATACTGCTGGGATAGGTTCGATCCGTTTGAGGAATCATGATGGACTGACTAGAGTTCTGACAGAGGTTCGGTATGTACCGAAGTTGAAGAAGAATCTCATCTCTTTGGGAGCCTTGGAATCTAAAGGCTGTGGTATATCTATTCGAGATGGTATTCTGAGGGTCACTTCAGGCGCTCTTGTGGTATTGAAAGACACTAGAAGGAACAACTTGTATTACTATAATGGTAGTACAGTTATTGGATCAGCGGCTACGGTTTCCGATAATGATACAGATTCAGAGATCACGAGACTGTGGCATATGCGTTTGGGACATGCAGGTGAGAAAGCCTTATTCAGTTTGGTAAAACGAGGCTTATTGAAAGGTGCAAAGACCGGACAAGATGGTTCTGTGAGTAATTGGGTTCTGGGGAAACAGAAGAGGAGTGAAATTTGGCACCGCTATTCATAATACCAAGGGTATTCTTGATTATGTTCACTCAGATGTGTGGGGACCTACTAAAACCGCATCTATGGGAGGTAGTCACTACTTTGTTACTTTTGTTGATGACTTTTCCAGAAGAACTTGGGTGTACTGTTTGAAAAGAAAAGATGATATACTCCGTGTTTTCCTTAAATGTAAAAAGATGATTGAGACACAGACTGGTAAGAAGATCAAGCATCTCAGAACAGATAATGGTGGTGAGTATTGCAGTGATCAGTTTTTGAAATTATGTCATGATAAGGGTATTGTACGTCATTTTACTGTTAGAGGTACACCGCAGTAGAATGGGGTGGCAGAACGCATGAACCGGACATTGCTGGAGAAAGTTCGGTGTATGTTGTCCAATGCTGGGTTGGGCAAAGAGTTTTGGGCTGAGGCTGTGACTTATGCGTGTCATCTCATTAATCGTCTACCATCAGCTGCTAGTGGTGATAGAACTCCATTGGAGGTATGGTCTGGACAACCTGTTTCTGATTATGATTCTTTACATGTTTTTGGTTCTACTGCATATTATCATGTGAAAGAATCTAAGCTGGATCCTAGAGCCAAGAAAGCAATTTTCTTGGGTTTTGCTTCAGGAGTGAAAGGATATCGTCTTTGGTGTCCTAGTTCGAGGAAGATTGTATCCAGCAGAGTTGTGACATTTGATGAGTCTTCAATGTTGAAGAAATCAGAAAACCAGACAAAGGTGAATGGTACTCCACAGCAGGTGGAGCATAATCAGCAGCAGGTGGAGTTTGAAACGACGACATTGAACCCAGTTAGATCTGTTGAGACAGATGTTGATACTCCTGTGACAGAGGAGGATTTGGGAGATGATGGTGAGGGTTCTACTCAGGAACCCCAACAGCAACAAGAATCTATTGCAGTTTATAGGCCAAGACGTGAGATTCGCAGACCTGCTCGATTTGCTGATATGGTGGCCTATGCACTTCCAATTGTAGATGCTGATGTTCCTTCCACTTATAGAGAGGCAGTCAGATGATCTGAAGTTGATCAGTGGAAGACAGCTATGAGCGAAGAGATGCAGTCTCTTCAGAAGAATGAAACTTGGGAGCTAGCTCAACTACCGAAAGGTAAAAAGGCAATTGGGTGCATATGGGTATATGCAAAGAAAGATGGATTTCCTGACAAGAATGACATCCGCTACAAGGCAAGGTTGGTGGCTAAAGGCTACGCTAAGAGGGAAGGAATTGACTACAATGAGGTATTTTCTCCAGTTGTGAAACATTCTTCCATTTGAATTTTGTTGGCCTTGGTAGCTCAGATGAATATGGAACTAGTTCAACTTGATGTAAAAACTGTATTTTTACATGGTGACTTGGAATAGGAAATCTATATGAATCAGCCAGAGGGATTCAAAGTTGCTGGTAAGGAAAATTTGGTTTGCAAACTGAAAAGATCGCTTTATGGTTTGAAGCAATCTCCAGACAGTGGTATAAGCGATTTGATCGGTTTATGATGGGTCAGAGGTACACAAGAAGCAAATTTGATAATTGTGTATATTTTCGGAGGCTACGTGATGGTTCTTTTATTTATCTACTCTTGTATGTTGATGATATGTTGATAGCTTCGACGAATGTCGAAGAAATTGCAAAGTTGAAGACTCAGGTGAATCGAGAGTTTGAGATGAAAGATTTGGGTGAAGCTAAGAAGATTCTTAGCATGGAGATTAGCAGAGATAGAGGGAGAAGCAAGATTTGTTTGACTCAGAAGCAGTATCTGCAGAAGGTATTACAGCAGTTTGGCATTACAGAGCAGTCAAAACCTGTAAGTACCCCACTTGCTCCTCATATGAAACTCAGTGCATCTTTCTCTCCTAGTACAGATGAGGAACGAGAGTATATGTCTCGAGTTCCGTATGCTAATGCAGTTGGTAGCCTGATGTATGCCATGGTATGTACGAGACCCGATATTTCACATGCAGTTGGAGTTGTGAGCAGGTATATGCATGATCCTGGTAAAGGACATTGGCAAGCAGTGAAATGGATTCTACGATATTTGTTGAGAACCGTAGATGTTGGCTTAGTGTTTGAGAGAGATGATACATGTGGTCAGTATGCTATTGGTTATGTTGATTCAGATTATGCTGGTGATTTGGATAAACGTCGGTCGACAACCGGTTATGTGTTTACTCTTGCAAGAGCACCAGTGAGTTGGAAGTCTACTTTACAGTCTACAGTAGCTTTGTCTACTATGGAGGCAGAGTATATGGCTATGACAGAGGCTGTGAAGGAAGCTATTTGGTTACAGGGTTTGCTGGATGAATTGGGAATTGGGCAAGAAGAATAGATCATTCTTTATTCTGACAGTCAGTAGTGCTATACCACTACGCGAAGAATCCAGTTTGTTCTCATGTTCGTCCGTAGCATATTTGTATGTGGTTCATTTTGTGCGGAGATCATTTGATGATATGGAGAATTCTTACTCAGTAAATGATTTTGTGTTGTTGTTAGGACTGCCGAGAATCCCGCAGATATGTTGACTAAGGTTGTGACAGCGATCAAGTTCAGTCATTGTTTGGACGTGATCAACATTGTGCCTGTTTGACTGCGCCATTGGGCGCATTTGGAGGCGTTGCTGCTGTGATAGAGAATATGGGAAAAAGAAGAGTATTGTGGTGGATTGGCTAAATCGCCAAGGTGGAGAATTGTTGGAGTATTGGCTCTTTAGCCAATGCTATAAGCAATGTGAGGGATCCCACATTGCTCAAATAGAAATACTTGGAACTCCTTTGGGCTTATAAAAGAAGCCAAGTAGGAGAGTTA